>WSXT02163288.1:0-10009 GCA_011762715.2 Neuroterus valhalla | reverse complement strand
AATTAAGCTTCAACATACCGCCCGTCTCGGATCGACAGTTGGAGAACGAAAGTAGTAACATACATGCATGCAAAATTGTAAATCCAAGCGGAACAAGGTAGACTCGATTAGCCTACGGAGGAGAATACGATACTTAGTAGATTTGATTTATAACAATCAAAATATACCCTTTGAACGTTGTTCCGTCCGCCATGACATAATGTCGATCAGTTTTCTTTCGGCGATCCACAGAGCGGAGTTGCACACCTTATAGGTAAACGACACAATTGCGTAATTGATCTTCTAGGGATTGAATTTGCAGTCTTTACTGTCACTACTCGCGTATGCCCATCTTTACCCGGGTGCGTGGCAATAATTCTTCCTAAATTCCATTTTGAGGGTGGAAGGAGCTTCTCTCTAATAAATACCATTTGGTTGGTTGCAATATCGGGTTTACAAGTTTCCCACTTATTTCGTTGCTGCAAAGTATGCAAATAATCTTAAGACCAAATACGCCAAAAGTGTTCTAATATGCGGCGAAGCTCTTGCCATCGTAAACTTCGATTTTCACTTAAATCTAAAACAGACGGCTCAGGTACCGTTACTAAAAGCCCTCCAATCGAGAAATGTCCTGGAGTAAGCGGTGCAAAACTGTTAACATCATCATGCAATGGACCAATTGGACGGGAATTGAGACATGCTTCAATTTGACATAGAAGAGTTGTAAACTCCTCTATTGGAAGTGTGTGATTACCTACCTCCCGCTTAAGATGATGCTCAACGCTCTTAACCCCTGCTTCCCATAATCCACCGAAGTGGGGAGCGGTTACCGAAATAAAATGCCAAGCAGTATTATCAGACGCTAATCGAGCCTTCAAATTTTGATCGCGAGTAATTTCTTGAAAGGCGTGTCTCAATTCCCAAAAAAAGCCTGCATAATCCAACCCACTGTGCTGAAAAGGTCTAGATCTGTTAATACGGGATGTTGGTAGATTGCCCATAATCTGAGTAGGGAGAGCAGCACGTTCACGCGTGCATGTATTACATTTATGGCTGTGTGCTCGAACGAAACTTCGAGCTCCCAGTATCCAGTAGGTTTGTCTGAGAACTCTCGAGGTCAGCTGAGGTCCTCCTTGTAAAGTTTGTTGATGAGCTTGAGCAATAGTTAAATCGCTTATGCGATGTTTTGGCAACAGAATAGGATGCTTCTCATCATAACTAAGAACTGAGTTTCCTAGACGTCCCCCAACTCGAATGATGTCATCCTTATCTAAAAATGGATTGAGATTTTTCAATTCACTGCCTTGGGGTAAATTTTTCTGATCTCGTAGGCGAACAATCTCGTCATTAAAATTCAATTTCTGGACATGCCGTATCCAAGCCTGACGCGCCATATTGAACTCAATCACTAAGTTGTCAGGCAATTCTCCTTAAGACAATTTTTATAATTCGAATACGAATAGAGCGTAAACAATATAATGTTATACGTAACAAACGTGGCAACGATGAGGTAGCTGGTGAAAACTGCCACTCTGGTGCTTCGTCTACGGCTACATCAGCGCAAACTTTACGAAGTTCCAATCTAATCTCATCTTTTGAACATGTACGTGGTTCTGGCCATGTGGTGGAATGAGATTTCAATCAATGAGGTCCTTGCCACCAAAGTTTCTCAGATAATAAATCAGAAGTCAAAAGACCTCGCGATGCGCAGTCCGCGGGGTTCTGCTCTGATGGAACGTGTCTCCACTTAGCTCGAGGGAGTTTAGTCTGTATTTCGGCGACCCTATTACCTATATAAACTTCGTAGCGAGAAGGGTGTTGAGATATCCAGCCTAAAACTAAGGTTGCATCCGACCAACAATAAATAGGGACATCAGGAATTTTCATGGCTTCTTGCACGTGTACCATCGTTTTAGTTAATAAGACTGCTGCATTGAGTTCTAATTTCGGAATGCTTAAGGTCTTGATAGGAGCTACCTTTGATCTAGCACATACTAAAGTAAGGTGAGCGCTATGTAAATCATTTATTACGCGTACGTAAATTGCAGCTCCATAAGCTCTACTTGATGCATCTGCGAAGCCATGCGACTCGATGGCTAGATTCGACTTTGCTTGACCTGTCCAAGGTGGTATGTTAAGTTCGTTTAATAATGAAAGCTCCTGACAATATTTGACCCAATCACCTTGAAGGTCGGGTGGAATTTCCGCATCCCAGTCGATCTTGCGTAACCACAATTGTTGCATCAAAATCTTAGCGGTTATTATGACAGGAGTGGCCCGACCTGATGGGTCGAAAAGTTTGGCTATGGTGGACAAGACCATACGCTTTCTCGAAACGATTTTCTCAGGAAGCTGAATCTTGAATTTAAAACAATCCAGTGTTGGATGCCATACAATACCTAATATTTTGAGACTTTCATATTTACCGCTAGATTTATCAAATGCTAGCTCGTGATTGCCTGACGGAATACCTTCCAGCAAATCGCTATAATTACTAGCCCACTCACGTAAATAAAAATGACCTGACGCTAACAAATCAGATATTTGCTAGCGTATCTGACGAGCAGAATGAATGTCATCTACTTCAAACAAAGCATCATCCATTTAAGGGTCATTTTCCAAAATATGCGCAGCAAGTAGGAAACGACTGCCTTCGTCTTGAGCAAGCTGCTTGAGGACTCGCAGTGAAAGATATGGAGCGCATGCTGTTCCATATGTCATTGTGAGTAACTGATAAGATTTTTCCTGCATTTCCATTTCAGGACGCCATAAAATGCGTTGAAAATTGCAGTCTATTGGGTTTACCAAGATCTGGCGGAACATTTTTTCAATGTCAGCTGTATAAACAAACTGATGTCCTCGCCATCGCATAATAATAGATAGTAGATCATTTTGTGATTTTAGACCTATCATCAAATGGTCATTTAAGGAGGTACCATTAGAAGTTACGCGTGAAGCGTTATATACTACACGAGTGCGTGTGGTCGTACTATCTTCCCTCAGAACTGTATGATGGAGAATGTAGACTGGCGGATAATGTGGTATATCATGATAATGGACTAGTTCCATATGTTTAAGCTGCTCATATTCGCCTAAAAATTTTGAATATTCCTGGCCTACAACTGGGTTAGACCTTTGGATTTAGCCATTTTCACATTATTTTTATTTGAAGTTTTAGCATTATGTACAGATATATTTTCGGTAGGTGGAGGAGCTGCTATACTATACTATACTATACTATACTATACTGGAATCTCGTGACGCTTCAGATTTATTTGAATTCTGAGTATTATTACTCAGATTTGACTTTACAACTGGAGCTTTCAAGATACGAAGTCGAGATGTTATGAATGATATCAATTCTTTAAATGTAGGACAATCAGAAGATCCACCTAAAGTTTCATGCCATTCCTGGTGTGTACGTGTACTAAATTTCTGTACAGTGTAAAACACCAATAAATCATCCCAAGCATCAACTGACTGACCCAAGTTACGCAATGCAGTGACAGACACATTCACAGTGTCACGCAAATGTTTCAGCTCAATATGAGATTCTTTTTTATTATTGGAATGTCATCCATTAATTGCAAGTGAGCATGAACGAGACGCCGTGTATAATCATACTCATCGATTACCGATTCCCAAGCGCTATCAAAATTAGCATCCGTGATTTTAATGTTTTGCAAAATTAAAGCAGCACTGCTGAGTGAACTGTTTTTCAAATAATGTAATAGCTGAGCATTAGTTAATGAAATATCTCAGAAGTTCGCCATAAGAGTCGTTCATTTAATCTAGAGCGTCGTAATATTTATTTTCTGATTGAGTATAACAATCCTTTTGGAAATAAATCTTGGATTCCTTTTCTTCTTTAGTGGCAACTTTTACTATTTCCCTATAAGTGGTCTGAATCACAGACCATATCTTCGTTAATTCTTCAATACGTCCTTTGACCTTGGCTGGAATAACATTGACTTTAGCCAATTTTTTAAAGTTGACTAATGCACGATTAAGTGCATTTATATATTGGGACTGCTCCTCGAATAAGCTGTCAAGAGTCGACATAGTGCAAGTTTGAAGTTCACTACTGTAAATAAATACGTAATAAGGCTGTAAGTACGTAAGTCTAACAGCTTGACGTAGCCATATAAAAAAGGTTATCCATCACTTCACCTTATAATCCGTCTGTCACAACGCCATGCACTTTCCACATAAAATTCAATAATTCCGAGCATTAATCTGCGCTCGAAGGACCATGTTTTGAACCGAACAAATGTTATTTATTTTTATTTTAACCTCTTATCAGAGAAAGAGGCACTCACTTCGATTCTAAATTAAATAATCCGCTGATTGCTGGAATATGGAGAAGTCAGGTAAAACACAAAGTGAAAGACAACAATTTGTGTTCACCAATCTGTCTTTTAATGAGACCTCAAAATTAATTTACAATAAACGGTGAAGTGAAATTATTATTTAAGAGAGCCGCGAATAAATCATATTTGTGATTTTAACTAACGAACGCCAGTACGCATTCGTTCAAAGGCAGTTTTGCGACTGACACAAGTTCACGTTCCTTCTGCCTTGATGGGAATTTCGGTGATAAACACAGATCCTTGACATGATAAAGGCTCAGTACGCTAAATATAAATACATAAATTCGAAGTTTCTGCATGTAAACAGGTTCTGAAGAGACTTTTGTGAAACTTATATTTGACCAAATAAATTCAGATTATAACATTGTAAATTAGGCTTCAACAGGTTCCCTATTCAGAAACTATACACCTTTGATATTTTTTTCCAATTGCTGAAGCTATTTCATTCTTCACAGCTTTTATTTCTACCCATTCGGGGAGCCAATTAACGATTACTAGAATATATTGATTTCTCGACTTTGTCATTGGTAATGGACCCAACATATGTGATACTACAACTATCCATGCTTTTCCAGTTATTCTTTTCTACATTAACCATATCTGATGATTAGGTTTCAGTTTGATTACTTGACAAATGTCACACTCGTTGACATATTTCAATGTTACAGAGTACATTCCGGGCCATACCTTCATGGCCTGATTGTTTATGGTCATGATTCTCAAATCAAACCTGTTCTGGTAATTTTTTCAGCATCACTTATATTTCCGCGTTGTTTTCTAAAGCAAAACTTAAGTTCTAACAGTCGTTTCGATAGACTTATGAATAATTGTCGCATATTCGCAATATTCATTTTCTTGGGATTTTCTTGTTTGAATGTAATATTTTAGTTTTATATAGATTCTCATCAATTTCCTTGAATGTTTTTTTTTCCTTTCCTATCATACTGGCTAGAATACTTAATCTTTTATTTCATTTCCAGTTGATCTTGATAAGGCACTTGCGATTTGAATCATTCTTCCTTTCCCATAAACAATTTTGTAATCGTACTTCAACAATCCTAGAAGGTATATTATCAATCCGCTGATCAGATTCTTGATATCATCGAGCCATTTTAAGGCAATATGATCGGTTTCTGGAATTTTAACGAAATCAGTATGCGCCATCAGGCTTTTTAATTATTACCATGCAATTTTACCAGTCACGTTTAGATGGTTCTTGGTGTAATATTGGTGTAAAATCAAAATAACTTGCGTCGTGTAGTGTTAAATATTCCTCTTGTTCAGAGACGCAGCGAGTAGAATAAGACTTTGAGCGTGAGAATCGTCTGACATCAGTCCCGAATCATTGTCTTGCGGACTCGTACGAATTAATCAATATTCTCTATTTGATTATGCCGTAAACGGCAGGTATGACAATAAGGTTACAAACATCTCAATCTTACAAAAGTTTCTGAGGGTAAGAATAATATAAAATGAATAGCTTTATTATTTTAATTTACAAATATTCAACTCAGGTCTTATGATAATATATTTTGTTCCAAAACAGATCAATTTTAAATTTGTAAGGGAACACATGTCTAAATCCACCTATCCATGAAATTTTTGTGGAGCTTTTCAGCAAAGGAGCTTAGCCGAGATTTTGTCGAAAAGATACAAGCAGTTTGATAGCGTAACTGGTCGATACGTGCGATAAAATAGATATAGTGGGATTTAGATCTAATAAGGATGTTGAGAAGGGTTTCGATTCTCAGCGAGTGTGACTTTCCTAAAAATTGGCGTGTGCGAATATGCGTATAACTGACTGTGCGGGCATCGTTATATTACATCAGCTGTTCTGAGCTACTATGATAGCACGTCCAAAGAGATTCTGCAAATTATGCATAAATCCCGGTTTAATCTTCTTACTTTCAGTAGAGTCCGATCTTTCACTGAGTACCTGACTGATCAAACATTTGTCACTCTATCCTACCGCCGAGTCTAAGCGCGATCTTACAAAGAGTGTCAGATCGTCTGACCTTCCGTTTCTTTAGCATCAACCGTTGGGTCTGAACCGTCTTATACACTTTCTCAATATTGTCAGATCAATGCTGACATGATGGCACGACGTGAACATGAATCTCTTGATTTATCTCACACTGAATAATAGATTTGTACCAGTGATCACTAGATTTTTAAACAAGATTTCTTCCACGTACCTCATTTGATTCTACATTTCCTTTGGAAATTCCCTCACAAAAACCCTAATATTTTTCTCTTCTTTCTTTTGCTGATATTATATTAATATTTATCACTGCATTATTTCTGAAACCGTACCAATAACTATGCCCAATCACAAATTATTTTTTGCGAATGAATTTTTTTCCATCAATTTTATTTTTCCCTGGAAATGTTCCTTGTTAATTCGTGCTTTTCTTTAACGTCAGTCAAATCGAAGACTTGATAGGAAACAGATGATGATATCTGTCTCCTTATTACGCGTAATTTTTACAATTTCTTATGAAGTATGTTTGTCCAATATTTTTTTGTGTGTGAACATTGATAATCTGAGTGTGGAAGGATCTCTAGTTTTTTGTTGAAAATCCGTATTTTTTGGAGTTACAATTGGAAATTTTCCTGTAAAATTCATGCTTTTATTTAGTAAATCTCAGTTATATTGTGCAAGATTCATCTTTTTCGCATGTGGTCAATTTTTTTGAAAGGTATGTTTTCATTATTTTCCGTGAAAAGTACCAATTTTCAATATAAGAGAATCTCTAGTCACCGAAGCTGCATGATTGTACAAGAATGAGTACCTCATCTTTGACTCCTTGATTTTTTCCGAAATTTTATTTAGAGAAAATTGATTTATTTTGATGGAACTTTGCGATTTGTGCTAGAATATAGATCTTCTCGGTATGTTGGGAAATAAATCCATCCTCTGTGGCTGAATCCGAAATTTTCCTTTGAAATTCAAGTTTTTGAATGATGCTGGAACTTTTTGTTTAAGTTTCAAATAAAATTTTCAAGTGATCCTCTACGCAGTCGAGGCGAGGCGTTTACAAATAAGAGTAATTTTTTCAGCAGTTCGCAGAACCGAGCCTGGTGTACTCTTCCTAAATGACCAGACTGCAGTATGCCCTCCTCAGTATTTAGCTGAACCAATATAAACTCGTTTTTTCTGGCTTCATTGGTTTCTACCTCTTTCCTTTCGTACCCCCCTTTTTAACCTTCCCTTTGTACCTCACTTGCATGAGTAATGTTTGGCGGTGACTGACGTTATGGATTGATACACCACTATATAACGAATTAGCTCTTTGTTTGGACATGATTTCATTTACGGAACATTTTCTCGCTTGAAGTTAGTGCTTGGGTGGATAGTTGACATAATGAACAGTACAGACTATAAAAGAGCCTCGTATGACAGGATTGTCACTTTCATTAACGGACCGCGTGCCCCCGGAAAAGTTTCAGGTGATGAATGGAGACTAGGTGTGTGGAATGCCAGAGTTGTGAATGACCTAAAGGAAAATGAATTGCGGGATACTATACGCGTAAAGGAGCTTGATATTTTGTGCGTGCTGGAAACAAAGGAAAAAGGATGTGAGATTATTAAGGTGGAGAATGGAATCACATATGCTAGCCAAAGAATTGGTGTAATGATGCATGAGAGAGCAAAAGCGCATGTCAAAATGTACGAGTGTGTATCTCGTAGATTATTATGGGTTAGAATGAAGATGGGAATCAGTTTTTGCTTGAAAAAGGGGTTGTTTATTACAAAAAGTTGGTCCAAGCACAAAATGATACACATGCATACTTGGTGCACAGGCGAAAGCCATAGTATGATTGACTTTGTTGTAGCGGACAAAAGACTCAGAAGGCTTGTAGAAGATACAAGGGCCATGAGAGGTTCTGAATGCGGATTGGATCACTATCTTATAGTTTCAAAAATTAACCTAGGTCAAAGATGGAGGAGAATAGAAATGTTTAAAAAATCGAAATAGACGCGAGTCAGAATAGAGAATTGGCAAAAACCAGAAGTACAAAAAGTATATCGTAAAAAGCTGGGTAAATATTTAGGGCATCACAAAAGTGATTGGAAGACAGAATTGGTCAACAAAAATGTAGAGGGTGCATGCATAATACTGCGGAATGGAATCTTCAAGATTGCTTCGGAAGTGTGTGGAACTGCGACTGTAGGAACAAAGTCTGGGTATGCGTGGTGGAATGAAAACAAATATACTAGTCAAATAAAGCAAGGATAAAATCAAAACGGAAGAAGATACGGAAATGCAAAATTATTTCGAAGAAAATAAGAAACTATTTAGAATGCTGACAGCGAAAAAGTATGGTACTCGGACAAAGTGAGAGAATGTATGTAGGATATTTTTAAGAAGCTGTGTGAAGGTAAACCCATGGAGCATAACCTCAGGGACACTGACACGGATACGTTAGACCATTCCGATGTAGGTGACGAGAGCAGAATCGGTATCGACGACATTATTTTCGTAATTAAAAAACTAGAGAATGGTAAGCCTGCCGGCGTGGATGGTATTACGTCTCAAATTCTGAAGTCCGGTGGCAGAAACTTGTTTGTGCGGCTTTGTGAATTGATGAATATGTGTGCTGTGAATAGCGAAGCTCCGAGTGATTGGAGAAAGGCGATTATTATCCCAACCTACAAGAGAAAGGGTGATCCAGGCGAGAAATTCAATATGGATTTATGCCACGGAGATCATGTGCGGGTCAGATATTTAGCTTGAGACAAATCACACAAAAAGCCTAAGAATAAACAAAAAAGTTTTCTGTGCATTTGTTGATCTGGAAAAATCTTTCGACAAGGTAAATAGAGTAAAATTTTGGGAGGTCCTAAAAGAATATGGAGTGACTGGGTTGCTCCTGAAAGCAAAACAAGCAATATATAATGGTAGCAGAGCAGGGGGAGGGTAAATAGACAACCAAGCGATCGGTTTGATATTGGGCAGGTCGTTAGGCAAGGTTGCATTATGTCCTCTTGGATGCTAGGTTGTAAAACAGCTGTGAGCTATATCTCGCCCTTTGAGTTGTTTGTTGGATCCACCTTGTATATTTTTTTGTACATTTTGTTCCTTGGTTGGCAACTTGATAAAGAATGATGATTATTATTATTGTTGCATCGAAAATTATTGTCGGGTCTTTTTGTCGGGGTTTTATCACCAGCCACGGACTAAGTCAAGTGCCTGATGAAGTCAAGATGTTAACAATAAAAAAATTTTTAAAACAAAGATCGAAATTTAATGTGCAAATATTTTCGCAGGCACAATATCAAGTTATTGGCGTGATATGAAGTTCGTCTCATAATGATGTTGTCATTACACAGCAGCGAAGTTTGTTGAAGGCAACTTAGGTCACCTCCGGATGCTTTTTTAGAGCTACGAACTGTTACTCCACAAGGTTTTAGTCGCAAACTTCCTCATGAACGAGGAAATTCCTAACAATGCGACAGGTGTTCAATAAAACCGCTTTTGGAACTGCTGCCAGTACCCTACTGACTCCTAGACGTTCAAGATGTTCAGTGCATCTTGCGTGTACATTGCCTGTTGCCGATATCACGATAGGATGGATGGGTGCATGTTTCACATTGCTCCATATCGTCTTCACTTCATGCCTCAGCTCACTATACTTATGGATCTTGGTCGTATAGG
>WSXT02163277.1:0-10010 GCA_011762715.2 Neuroterus valhalla | reverse complement strand
ACCCGATGAGAATGTATTCGTTAAAGCCGGAGAAGCTTTAACAAAATAGAATTCACAATCATCAAATACAGCAGCCAGCATTCGTTTTTTAGTTTTTGTTTTAACCGTGAAAACGCTTTTTAAAGAATGGAAAATTCAATTTGCTAGACAAACTATGAAAGATGTAAATACCACTGGTGAGTGTTATAATGAGAATGTGTTCCTGAAGGCCAGTAGAGTCTTAAGCAAACTTAATATAACAAAAATTTCATTAAAAATGAAGAAAAAATTAAATAATCTTCATATATAAGTAGAGGTTTTCAGCAGTTTTGCAATGTTTACAACTCTGTGTATGCGTTACACTGTAAACTGAATCAAGCACGTTAAGTGTTTCACTTTTTACGTGCTACAAGAAATGGCACTTGCAATTATTGAATCTTCGGAAAAATGCCCAAAAAAATTATCAAAAAAAAGTATTTTTTATTAAAAAGAGCTGGGTAACGAACTTGACTTATCTTTTTGATCCATCAAAATGTGTGACAAAGCACGATTGAATATGATCATTTTTTCGAAAGTTATCGAGTTCATAGATTATTATTTCAAATAATTTTTTGTGCAATAATGTCGGGATTTTCGATTTTTTGAGAAAATTCAAAAAGTAGTATTCACGATCTTGTAGGGCTCTCAAGAAGAAACATTCTATCTCTTTGAACTTCTTTTCAATCTTGCGTTATTTGGCTGAAAATTCTCATTTTCCCATATATTTTCGAATTTTGAAAATACCATAACTTTGACAATTGTGTTTTTATAGAAAAAAATGATAGAGATGAATTGTTCCACTTTTTACGTGCTGTAAGAAATTTTACTGACAATTATTGACTCTTGGAAAAAAAAGTCAAAACAAATTTTCAAAATTCTTCCCTTCTTTGATTTTTCGTCCAAAATAGCTGGTTAACGAACTAGTCCTTTCTTTTCTGGTTTTGAAAAAGTGTGCCAAAGAACGATCGAATATGATCATTCTTTCGAAAGTTCGTGCGAGTTCACAGATTATTCTCCATCATTTTTTGTGCGATCAAAATTGGAATTTTCGATTCTTTGAGGAAATTCAAAAAGTTGTATTTACGATATTGTAGGGCTCCCAAGAAGAAACATTTTTTTCTCTCTGATTTTCTTTCCAATCTTGCGTTATTTAGCTAAAAATTCTCATTTTCTTTTATATTTTTGAATTTTGAAAATACCATAACTCTTACAATTTTGTTTTTATCGAAAAAAATTATTGGAATAAATTATGCCACTTTTTACGTGCTAAAAGAAATTGTACTAACATCTTTCGAGTCTGGGAAAGAAAGTCCAAACAAATTTTCAAAATGCTCCCCTTCATTGATTTTTTGTCCAAAATAGGTGGTTAACGAACTCGTCCTTTCTTTTCCGGTTTCAAAAAAGCGTGCCAAAGCACAATCCTACATGATCATTCTTTCGAATGTTATCGAGTATACAGATTACAGACTATAGACAGACAGACACCTTCGTAAAAATGTTTTTTTCTGACTCAGGGGGTCTCAAAACGTGGAAATTTCATTAAATCCCCGAACGTCAATTTTCGCATAGAACCGATACCTTCTCATTCAGAATGAGAATGTAAAAATAGAAAGTTTCTCTTTTTTTTGTCAAACTATGCTAGGTACGGGAAAATATAAATTAACGCAAATTCTGCACCAAAAAAAGACCGACAAATCTGTTACTCCGTTGATCGAGTGTGCAGCACGAGACACGCGACGAGAATGTATTCTTTAAGGCCGGAGAAGCTTTAACAAAAAGAGTTCACAATCATCAAATTGCCGACATTTTGCTTTCATGTTTTAAAAGCTTTATACATAATTGTAGGGAAGTACAAAGGCTGAGCGCGGAGCGCGAGGTGAGTTTATCATCGAGCGCGAAGCGCGAGATCCGACGGACGCGTGCAAATAATATACCAAATAATATTTGTTCAAACTATGAGAAGAAGGTTAATTTATTCTTTCTATACATGATACTGTTGGGAAAATAATTAAGTGCATCCTATTCCATTCAATTTTCTCAAAGTTATCGAAAGAAAACTGCTCCAGCAAATAAAAATTCTCCAAACAAATAAACAAATTTGTTAAACATTAGAAGAAATGCATCCAAATTATATAAATTTTCAATGAAAAATAGCATAGGATGCCAATTTTGAGGGAAAGTGAACATCTCTGGCTCAATTCCTGGATATTTCGGAAAGAAACAATGAAAAATCGTTTAGATAATAGCCAAATGTTTTTTAGAAAAACAAAATACTCTAAACAATGTGTAAGTTTTTTATTTTTGGTTTCATATTTGGTGCGCTGTAGGAAGAACCAAATATTGTTTAGGACACTAGAAAAATTGTGTACCCTCCAAAACAATATTGTTTTGTTTTCTCTAAGACACCATGTTTCTCAATGTACAATTTGCAGAACTATTTAGTTCATGCAGAAGCCGCAAAATTTGCCATTACTTCAACAATGATTTTGTTCGTTATTACAGTTATTTTCAATAATTTTGTTCTTTTGATAAAAATCTTGTGGAAAAATTGTTTTCTGAAGACAACTTCAAGTCTGCCCAATCCCTTTTCTTGAATATATCAAATGTATAAAAAGCCAAAAAATAGTCATCAATGCAAAGATTCGATGCAGGAAAATAATAATCGAATGATGCATAAATACGATCGATTTCAAATCATATAATAGTAACCTATTCGCACGACTAGCTTGAATTTCGACTTATTCCTTGATTTATTCTTTTCAGATATATCCAAGCCTAAAGGAAGAGGGTTCTGTCTTGGGAGGCGCAACTCAGAGGGTCACGAGGTATATCCTATACTGAATAAGTAACGTTATATTCAGCTAGAAGCAATGCATAGTTTCGAGTATTCTTCCGCACGTTTTATACGGGGTCGCGAAAAATCCACTTTATCTTTATGTATTTTCAGAATTTCTCGCTCGCCCGTTTTTTTTTTCAATCTGAGACGAGAAATTTCAAGCCACCGAGGTACGGTCGTTGAATTTCGCAAAAACGACATAAAATAGATAACCATGTCAGCGAGGTTGTGACTTCCTTGTAGAGAAAAAACATCAAAAAGAAATCGCGCAAAAACTACGTAGATAATGAAAAAAGAGGGTCAAGATCGTTGCTCACTAAGATGTATGGAATAAAAGTTATACAACAAGAAAACTAAGTGTTGAGACTTGGTTACAAAATATGGGTTCTGTTTCTTGAGAAAATATTTGCATTGCTATAAATAATAAAATAAATATTATTTCGAAATTCTTTTGAATAACTTTAAAAATAGTTTGAATAAGTCGTGGGGACTGAGGCATGACTTCGGAGCCACCCCGTCTCGTTGCGGGTTCGATTCCTGATTTGAAGCAGAGAATTTCGGGAAAAATCATAGTTTTTAATATGAACAGGGATTTTTTACAATTCCTTTTTTAAAAATTAGAATAAAAATTGGTTCCATATATTCCAGTTCCATAAATAATTTTGTATTCCCTTTACGAAAATTCCTTGTTCCAAATCACAATAACATTTACTTCCAAAAATTTCCTTTTCGAAGTCAGAATATTATTCTATACGAAACTTTCTGTTATATATCAGGAATATAGTAATTTTCTTTTACTTCATTGATGAAAGGGAAGTTTCAAACTTATAGACAACTCTTTATTTGAAAAAAAATAAAATTTTACTTTAAACCAGTTTGATTTTCAGAACAAGGAATTTCCAAACTCTGACAAAGTCTGACTTGGAACAGCGATTGAGTCTTGAATTTCCTTCTTTCAAATTTCAATTAAAATTATATTGAAAAACATTATTGACGTGATTTTTAAATATTTTTTACTTATCAATAATCCGCCTGAGCCCGTAATTCTAATTTTTTCCAAAAATTCTCTCCACCAAGTCGAATATATTTTTTATAGCTCCCTTTTTTCTTAAATTTGGAATGTGAAAGTTCAAAATTTTGTCAAAATTCGACTCGGAACAGGGATTTTGTTAACTCCCTTCTTGTAAAGCAAATGAGAATTTTTTCCGGAATTCCCGTTCAGTATGGAAGATTCCTTATTCTAAAGAAATTATAAATCTTCAGGGAAACTCCTGCCTCAAAGTAAAAATTGAAAGAATTGAAGTAAAATTGAATGCCATCTTCTTCTACAAACTTAGAGCTTTCAAAATATGCTGAACATTCAATCGAATCTGCTAATTTGAGAAATTGGCCTTGAAAAACGTGTTTTTATTAATTTTCATATTTTTAGCAATTTATGATTTTCTGATGTTGATCAACATCTGGCTTGAAGGACTAGTGAAATTGAATCAAAAGAATAACTTTAATATGTTTTTCATGAAGGTTTGCCTCTTCCTTTTGAATCTACAGTCAAAAACGCAGAAAAATATTCCAAAAATTAACAATTTTAGCTATTTACTTGAAAATTGCGGTTTCAATGTGGAAAAAATAACTATTGTTTGTACCTTGCAAAATATAAGATGTAGAGCTGAAAAATAATTTATGAATTAGATGATCACTACTTTTATAAACTTCTTAGATAGTTATACATTTTTAATTCAGAACTTTTTGATAAAAATTAACTGATACTACGCGCTTGGCCTTTATACCTCTCGCAGTTGTATATAGAGCTTGTAAAACTCAAGATCATAATGTCGACTACTTCAATTTGATGAGTGGGAGTTCTTTTTTGTTAAAGCTTTTCCGGCTCTAACGAATACTTTCTCATCGCGTGTCTCGTGCTGCGCACTCGATCAAAGTTTATCCAAAATGATTGAGAAGTTTTGTTGCCTAATTTCTTTCACATTTTGTGTAGTTTTTCTAAAAATTCAATTTTTTAATTTTTAATTTCATTTCTTACTATTGAAACAAAAACTACGCGTCCGAAGGGGAAGATCGAAACAAATTTACAAATATTTTTCGGGTGCATAACTTTTCTCTGTCAATCTTTGTGTGTTAGCCTTAGTCATTTTATCAAAATTTCCCATATTTCACTTTTATAGTTATTTTTCCCGATTAAAATGAAAACTAAATATCCTGGTAAAGAAGTTGATAACACATTTGAAGATATTTTCCTGGTAAAGAACTTGCGTCTATTTGATTTTTCCTATTTGATTCCTATTTTCGTTTATTTTTTTGAATTTTGAAAATGCCACAACTCTGACAATTTTGTATTTATCAAAAAAAAATGAAGAGGATAAATTGATTCACTTTATACCTACTCTAAGAAACCGTACTTACATTTTTAGTCTTGGAAAAAAGTCCAAAAAGTTATCAAAATGCTCCCCCTCTTTTATTTTTGATCCGAAAAAGCTGGTCAACGTACTCGACTTGTATTTTTGATCCCTCAAAATTAGTGCCAAAGCACGATTGAATATGATCATTATATCGAAAGTTATCGAGTTCACATATTATTACATCATCATCATGAGTTTTTACATTGGTGTCTGTCTGTCTGTTGTCGTCGTCGTCGTTGGTGTCTGTATACTTCATAACTTTTGAAAGACTAATCGGTTTGGATCGCCCTTTGGCACACATTTTGAGGGACCAAACAAACAACTCGAATTTATTAACCACCTATTTCAGATCAAAAATAAAAGAGGGGGAACATTTTGGATTTTTTTTTCATTTTCTTTTCTAGAACTCAAAAATTATAACTATGGTTCAATGTAGTAGGTGGAAAGTGAACAATGTATCCTCACGATTTTTTTTTTATGAAAACAAAATTGTTAGAGTTGTGGCATTTTCAAAATTTGAAAATATAAACGAAAATGAGAATATTCAGCCAAACAACGCAAGATTTGAGAAAAAGTTTGAAGAAAAAATTTTTCTTTTTCGGAGCGCTCCAGGATGATCTTTATAACTTTCCGAGTTTTCTCGAAAAATCGAAAACCCAAATTTCGGTCGCACAAAAAATTATGGAAAATAGAAAGATTCATTTTTTGGTCAAACTATGCAAGGTACGGGAAAATATGGATGAACTGAACTTGTGCACCAAAAAAAGATCTACAAATTTGGTAAGAATAACTTTTTGATAGGACAAGTACTTTTTGCTTCATGTATGAAAAACAATGGAATGAATTCATTTCAATCAGGAAAAATAACTATAAAGATATAGTAATAAAATTTTCGAAAAAATTACTAAGGCTAACACAGAAGATTGATAGACAAAAGTTATTCACCCGAAAAATATCTGTAAATTTCTTATAATTTTTCCCACTGGACGCGTAATTTTTGTTTCAATCGTAGAAAATAAAATAAAAAAATTGAATTTCTAGAAAAACGACACATCATGTGGAAAAAATTAGGCAAAAAAACTTCTCTTTTGCTTTGGACAAACTTTGATCGAGTGCGCAGCTCGAGACACGCGATGAGAATATATTCGTTAACCGGAGAAGCTTTAACAAAAGAGAATCCATACTCATCAAATTAAAGTAGTCGAAATTTCGATTTTGAGTTTCACAAGCTCTATAGATACAACTGTAGGGAGTTACAAAGGCCGAGTGCGTAGCGTGAGGTGAATTCATAACCAAGCGCGGAGCGCGAGGTGAGATCAACATCGAACACAAAACGCGAGATCCGAAAGACGCGCGCCGCAGGCGTGTTCAAACTTGTTTTCAATCTTGCATTATTTGGCTAAAAATTCTCTTTTTCTTTTATATTTTCAATTTTGAAAATACCATGACTCCGAAAATTTTGTTTTTAACAATAAAAATGAAAGGGATAAATTGTTCCGCTTTTTACGTGCTACAAGAAATTGTACTTACAATTTTCGAGTCTTGAAGAAAAAGTCCAAAAAATTTTTCAAAATCTCCCTCTCTTTGATTTTCCATCCAAAATAGCTGGTAGCTAAATAAGTGGAGATTTCTCAAATACCACGAAAGTCGATTTTCATATAAAACCATCACCTTCTCATTATGATGAGAATGTAACAAATATACGCAAGTTCGTAACCAGAAAAATATCTCCAAATATATTATCAATCTTTTTTCAACAGGATATGTAGTTTTCATTTCAATCAGGAAAAGGAACTTTTGAAGTAAAATAAAAAAATTTTTGAAAAAATGACGAATGCAAAGGCAGAAGATTGATAGAGAAAAGTTATTCATCCAAAAAATATCTAGAAATTTGTTATCATTTCACTCATTAGACGCGTAGTTTTTGTTTCGATCGTGAAAAATTAAATTAAAAAATTGAATTTCTAGAAAAACTACACATCATATGCGAAAATGAATGAAGCAACAAAACCTCTTTACCGTTTCGGACAAATTTTGATCGAGTGCGCAGCATGAGACAAATTTATGAATTGGATGATCACCAGTTTTATAGACTTCTGAGCTATATATTTTCAATTGAGAATGGCAGAGCGGTGTCCTTTGTTTGTTTTTTTTAACTTTAAAAACTTGATAAAATTTTTTCTCATTCCAAAATAAATGATTCAATTTTCAAAATCTATTAACGATCTGTAGAAAAAAATTAGTTTTTTTGAAAGATTCATGTTGATCACATTACGTTAATAATCAAGTTTATATTTTAACATCAGATATTCAAATAAAAGAATGAATAAATACGCATTTAATGGAGAAAATGTAATCTATAGATTTAATGAAATATTAAAATGCGCAAAGAAGAAAATTCTACTACTGCTTGCATTAACTTTTGGAGTATAAAGATTCATCGATCGCATTAACTTAAAATTTATTCCATATTCAAATTCGTATAATTTTATTCAAAACGAAAAATTATTATCAAGTTTGAAATAGAGAAATATCGAAACATTAATATACTTGCATAATAATTGTAATTGTAACTTATTAAAAAGTCCCTAGGGCTGAAGAGCTCTCTAAGGAACATAAATATACATAAAGATATCCTTAAAAACTAGGAACGCGGCACAGAAACTAAAAAAAAAAAAACACACAAAAAATAACGAAGGAAACCGATTTGCCACCGCGTCCACTTTCTTGGTTTCTGGGTTAATGCTATGAGCGGCATCAGTTAATTTTTATGAAATTTGAGTTCTAAATTGTAAAGAGATAACTAAAAAGTTTACAATTTGATGATCATCTATAAGTGATAAATTATTGGTCACCTGTAACACCTATAGTTTACAGGGTGGAAACAAAAGTTAATTTTCCCGCGTTGAAACGTATATTTTTAGAAGAAAAGCTGAAATTTTGGTATATTTTTTGATAATTTCTGACTGTGGATTCATATGAACGGGCAATTCTACATACAAAAATATAATAATTTTTTTTTTATCAATTCTACCAGTCTTCGAAGGCAGATGTTAATCGACATTAGGAAATCACTAAATGTGTTAAAAGTTGAAAATATGTTTTTTAGTAACAATTTTCTTTTGAGCAGATATAACTTTATTTTTAATTTTGATGGTACGGTTTTTTACTAGGCAAATATAGTGATATTATGATTTTAATGTTTCCGTCTACTGGTTTTATCAATATTGAAATAATTTGGTTTCATCAATTAGAAAATAATTAATTGTTCTAATATTTATAAAACCAGTAGACAAAAATATTAAAATCATGATATTGATATGATTTTATGTTAAGCATATTCTGAAAGTTTTGAGTGTGTAGCAAAAAATGGTATTAACCGTTTCATCTGACATTGTTGGTTATTCTGAAATGGTTTCAAGACTACCGTGCAGAGTAAGAGTAGTAAAATATATGAAACAACTTTCAATTTACATATTATTAGAATCGAGAGAAGAATCTCGGTCATAGTATTACCCGGTTATTTCCTGTTTTTTTGCCAGTGACCTAAATTTCTGGTCATTTTCCGGTTTTCCTTATTTCTTGGTCAGGTAGACACCCTGTTTTTGTCATATTAATAAAAATACTAATCAACATTATGAAAATAATAAGATTCCTGGATATTGTACATTTGTTTCTCAATAGTTGCGATTATTTTTCAATTTTGAAAATCATGACTGCTTCTATGGAACTGTGCTCTCCTACAATAGTCCGCAGCAAATAAGAGTGAAATCGAGTGTCGCGCTGGCGCGAAAACCTCGGCGAAAACCATGGGAGGTAAATTCTACTTAACAATAAATCGAAAGGCGGCGATGGACTCGACCTTAAATGGACACATTCTCATGACCGCGATGCGTGACTTGGTCTATACCACGCGAATAACGCAATTCCTGTTCCCTTTGTCGGAATCTCAGCAAACCGTTAAAAAATAATTAAAAATCATGAACTTTTTCCCAATTCTAATTGGTTTCTTATATAATTCCTTTTATTATAAGGTTGTAACAAAAGTAAGACGCGATAAAACAAAGCTATGATTAAGACTTCATTGATTAACAAAGGTAACAAAACTTTGGAGTGTAAACTTTTTAAAGCTCCGTGTAAACTCGCAAATAAGGGGAGGATCAGAGTACCACGTAACGCATGCCGTTGAGGGGTGTCAGGGGAAGTGCGGGCTTCCCCTTCTCTAACTCTCTTTCACTTCTTCCGTTTCTCTTCCTCTCTTTCGCTCGTTCGCATTCTTTATCTCCATCCTTCACTCCTCACTGAGAGGTATGTAGCAGTTTATTTTTCGGAAGTCATCATTCGGCAAAAAACTTCAAGTGATTTGTTGTTGATTTTTCAATAATTCTGTAACTGACACTAAATAATATAGCTCCTTTATATAAAATGACTCCTTAATTTTGAATACACTCTTAGATTGTCTAATTATTTCAAGATATATTTATAATAATTTTATGTTCAAAGAGTCTATGGTGAATGTCCTACCTGCTAAGACAGTTACTGCACATGTTGAGGCCTACTTAATTAGTCCATGTAAAAGAGTACAAGAAAAGTATATAGTGAGGCATACCTTTTTTACATTCTCATCAGAGAAGGTATTAGATTTGTGTAAAATTTGACCCCCCCCCCCCCTCTTTTTCAACATTCTCACCTTTGGAACCCCCCCAACCCACAACACCCCCGTTTTCGAAAAGTTGTCTGGT
>WSXT02163266.1:0-10010 GCA_011762715.2 Neuroterus valhalla | reverse complement strand
ATGGCAGTCGAAATCGTTGTGTAACATAACCTCAAATATAGGCAAAAAACGCAATTTTCGCACTTTTAGGTTAGAATGTCTCGAAAACCTGACGTGATGGAGCGATTCTAAGGCCAGATTCTTGTTCAGCGCACCGAAAACCTTCGGAAAAGTATACACTCGTGAACGCTACGTGAAGCCCACCGGCAGCCATGTTGGTTAGTTCGCTAGATGGCCATCAGATCTCGCAATGCAAGTATAAATTTACAAAGAATTTGCGAAACTATTATATTTTTCAAAATTCTCTTACGGAGAAAATAGGTTCTGTTTCCATTAAAAAGAGTTCTGTAGAAGCGAGACTCTAAGGCTTTCCTCTATGTTTGGATATTTATTTATAAAGGAGATCTACGACCTTGATTGTAGCGATTACAAATCAAAGCGGACGCGCTTCGATGCACTTCGAGTTTGGTGATCGTTACAGCCCAGAATATAGAGGTTCTCGGGATAAAGATCAACATTTTCCCAGAAACCGTCATGCCCGATATTATAAAATGCTCTGCAAAGGCTACTAAACAAATTTATTCCATACTTGCATGTCAAGCTTACATCGGATATCGGACCAAGTTAGGTTCACCTAACTATCACTTCCAGAACTTGAAGGTTTTCAAATAAGGCTATATTCACGAGCATCAATTAGGATTGACTAATTTGAAGCTACGCTGATTTGCTACTGTATCTAGAGCTCCTCAAGCCCCTTCATATCTAGGGAGGGGAACCTTGGATTCAGCCAACTGCAACACTTCCCATATATTCGGGCATATTTCCGATCATCGTTTAAAATCACACAAACCTATAGGAATTCAAAGAGGGATTATGCCATAAATACTGCAGATTCTGAAGCTCTCATCAATTAGAAATCATCATTCACAACAAGTTTAGAATCAACGAAGGAACATCTCTAACTCTGGATCAAGTATTAGGCCAGTCAAGAGATAGTCAAGAGAACACCATCATCTGCAGAGAGCGGACGAGCCAAGTCTTTCCCAGTCTGAGGACAAGCGTCTACGGCCACCACTTCCTACTAGCTCTTTGATTCCGCGCGTGCGCAATGGAGACGTTCACTTGTGCTGGAAGGCTGGAAGGAGCTTCTTCTTCTTCTTCTAGTGCCAACGCAGAAGAAGAAGAAGAAGAATCTTCTTCCAGCCTTCCAACGCAACAGTGGCAAGTCGCTCTTGCGCACGTCTCTCTTGCGGCCAGTCTCTCCGGCGCCATCTCTCCCGAGAAGATTGGCAATTTTGAGCAAGTCTCCCGAACCAAATTGTCTCCCTGCGGCATTTCTCATCCTCGAAAGTGGAGAAAGTGCAGCAACTCTCCAGAATGACACGATTTACTATTTTGAGGTCCTGTGACCTACACTGTTCCCAATCCCAGTCGCAGGAGTGCCTCTTCGCCCTCCACGATATTTAGGGAAAGAGGAAAGTATGTGACCTGCATTATTTCTATTACCTGATTTACCATTTTCAGGTTATGTGACCTACGTTATTCCCATGACCAGTCTTTTCCCTTCCGCTTTGAAGGAAGATTTTGAATTTCCTGTTGGGGAGAGATGCCGCACTTTTGCCACTTCGGAGGGTAAGAGATGCCGCAGGGAGACAATTCGCTTCGGGATACTTGCCACATGTTACTCGATATGACCCTAAAAATAACTTGTAAAATGCGATTTTCAACCGATTTTGGAATTTCGTTTTTAGAAACATTCAGCAATAAATTTTGAAGATATAATTGTGGGCGGGTTTTTTCATTTCTCCTTGTTTGAACTTTTACGTTGAAGCAAAAAATAAAAAAAGTCGAATATTTGTTTTTTTTTTGTTTATCTTCGTTGAAAATTTTTGTCTATGATCAGCAACGATTGGACTCTATGCACAGGGGTAGTAAAAAGCAAAAAAAAATGGTTAGGTTAATCGTTTTAAACAAATTACCCTAAAAAATAGTCTGCATTATGGGTTTTTCGTCTTCGAACTAAATTTTTGAGATAAAATGACTTGCTTTTTCCGAAAAAATAATACTTGATTGAAAGAACTTGTTTTCCAATATTTTATGATCATTCAAAAAATAAATTATGTAAACAAATGCCTAGCGTAGACATATAAAGGCAGGAAAAAAACGCTTTTTCTCTTAATTTTCCTTAAATCATGTCATTCGTGATGTTCAATGACGGAAAATTATCATGCGATATTGCTTATTATTCCCAAAAACAAATAATATAAACAAATTCCTAGTGTAGACTTTCAAAGGCAGGATGAAATCGTTTTTTCTCCTAATTTTTTTCAAATCATGTTGTTGTGATGTTTAATCTTGGAGATGAAAAATTAAAATGCGATATCTTTTATTAATCTTGAAACCCAGTTATAACCCCCTCATCACGTCAGGTCACATGAAATACATATTTCTATTTATTTTGTCATAAAATAATACTGTTTATATGAATAAAGGAATGTAAGGATAAAATGCTGGGAATCATTGAGTAGTTTCATAGAAGCGACATAAAACGTGTTCGAAAATTCAACTTTCACTAGAGAAAAAAATCAAGAAATTACTTCCTAAGCTTCTTAATGATGAAATTTTAATAAGAATGATTAGTAGTGTTTTTTCAACTTAAATCACAAATGCAATATTTATTAAAGTTCTCAATTCAGCATGAAAATTCTCATTGAACATTGGAATACTTATAGAAATTACCATCACGATTTCAATTCGCATTAATAATAAAACTATAAGTAAAATTTTAGGTAAAATTATCAATTTCATGAAAATTAAGTTTTATTGTCTTCACAAAATACAACAATGATTGTTTGAACGAAATTTAGAACTCATCATCGATACGAGCATGCGATTCTATTTAAAAATGTTAAAGTACAAAATTGCAAATGAGGGGTGGCAGTAACCAACTAGATAAACATTTTCATCGGAAATGGGTTTACAGCATGAAAAATTCTTAAAATTTGCGGTGTAATTTGACTTAATATTAATTCCTTCATCTTTTCAGCACTGATGTTTTTTGAGATCGTCATTTATTATGAAAAAACAAAAATGGTTTGTTTCCATTTTTTTAATAGGAATAAATTTCGGTTATACTGTGATTTTGCGATCCCCAATTTCGATTTTCTCGAAATAGAATGATTTTTTGGATCAACCCTTTATTATTCTAATGCAGAAAACTTTATTTACTGGTATTCACAAAATTAATTTCTTGGGACATTTTTATTTTGTCCATCGGACTTGTCTTCGATAAATATTTTTCTAATTTCCGAAGAATATTTCATATAAACGAGCCAGCGATACATTCGTTATTCTTATAAAAGAAATTATGAATGAAAAAAATCCTCTCTCTTTTCCCCTAAAATTGGACTGCTGAAATTATTTGATTCGCGGAAGGAAGAGCAAGAATATTGAGTTACATTTAAAACCTTAATTCTCAATTCATGACAAGCAGGATTCAAATAATCAAATAGTTAATGAAAAGAATGCAGTGCGTTAAAGGAATAATTGTCTTACCACTGATGGCGGCTGCATACTGGAGAAATGTTCCACCTCTTGATACAACGACTCTTTCTACAATTTCTGCTTTTTTCATCTTAAACAATGTTTTGTTGTCTACAATGTTTATTTAGATTCACGAAGACAAGTTGTTCAAGTGTGCGATAACGTTGTAACATTGGTTTTGTGCACTTGATATTCCACTTTGTTTCATACTTCTTCTTTCAAAAAAGCATTATAATTATATTTTTATTAATATTTTTTTTCACACTTTTACTGAGAAGTTCAACCGTTTAGAGATCTGCAGGCGACACTAAAACTTGTTGTCGGCAGTAAGCTTCCTTATGCGACTCAAAGAAAAAAAATGATTCCGCATTGCTTGGAAGCGAAAGTTCGATTAAGAGACACATGCATTTACTTTTGTAAATGCTCTCACTTTGACTCAAGTCTAATAGCGGAAACCAGTACCAGGTGAATACCAATACGAGCTGCATGATGAAAAAAAGTGACTAAGTAAAAAAAAAAGTTCTGTTGCATTCTTTTACGAGCAGCAATAACAGAAACGAGTTTTATAATCACCTTTTTGAACATTCCAACACTTTTTTCATTTTGAAAAATAGAAAAATGTGTTTTTGAAATACTCACCTCGAAAGTAGGCTGATCCATCCACCTAAATTATATGCGAAGTGACTCATTCCCGGAAGCAATGCGGGAATAATATTGGCGCATGCGCGATTTGAATCTCATATACTTTCCGCATCGCATGCATAGAGCCGCGTGCATACTCAAAAGATAAGTAACTTTTCGTTGGACAGTGTCTAACAGCTGACGACGGGTACGAGGTTAGAATCAACATCGAGAAAACACGTTCTGTAACTGTTTTAGATCCAAAAAAGGAACGACATTCTGTAACAGTTGTTACGAGATGGTAAAAGAACTATTCTAGAACAAAAAGGTAAAAGCGTTCTAGAGCTTTGTGACAAAACTGTAACAGAATTGTTTTAGAACTATTTGACAGCAGTGTTTCAGAACACTGTGACAAACTTAAACAATACTGTTCTATAATATCGTACCAATTTTGTTCTAGAACTGTGCCATAACGGTGTTATATTGAAGTTCTAGAAGCCTTTTACAAGTGCGTCCCTGGACGATTTAGGAACAAAGATTAATAACTGTTTCGGAACAGGTGTAACGTAATTATTCTAGAACTGACCAATCACATGCGTTCTGTAACATTTGTTTCAAGTTAGATCTAGAAATTTTCTGCAACTGTGGTATGTCGACGTGCTAGAACTGTGTTACAAATGTGTTCTGAAATAAATCAAGACCAAAATTGGCATCTGTTACTTAACAGTTGTTTCTAAAATGTTCTTGCAAAAACGAATCACAGATGATCTTTATTATTGTGTATATTATTATTGTTATGATTATTAACTCTATGATTTTTATTAAACCCTCCGAGTGTTACTTCGACACCCTGTAGAAAACTATTACATTAAATTCGTTTAAATTAAATATTAAACAAACTATATTCATAACCTATATAACGGGTTGAAGGAATTGTACTACCGTAATGTCTTTTCTAAACAACATTTATTTAAAAAGAAGCAACGCAACTATACTTTTGTAATTATCATCAAAGAAGAATATTTCTTATCAGAACATAAACATTTATGAAAGAATTAGAGCGTTTTTTGATGATGAAATTCTATTAATATAAACGAATATATATTTTCTTATCGGAGATCATAGAATAATATATTGGAACACATTGAGAACACGTGCACGTGCACTTATGTAGCTTTCTCAGTTTTCATAAGGACAACAAGTTTTGTTCTCTGCAGGGGATTAAAAAGTTATAGAATTGTTTTAGAAATTTTGCAGAACGGTTGTCACAACGTTCTCAATCTGTTATAGATTGATTGCATAACATTGTTATACCAGTAGTACTTCAATGTAATGTAGAATAATTGCTGAAATGGTATTATCATGCACAGTTATTCTGGTATTTATGCAGGTTTGGTATTAATGACATGTATGTGTACATGAGAATTTTATGTCATAATGTTTGTCCGGGATAAATTTCGAAACAACTCAACCAATTTTGATTAAATTTTGAATAGTGTGTGAAATTTGGACCAACTGAAAGCATATGATACTTCTTATCCCGATTAATTCCTTCAATATTTTTTTATTGCAAATTAAATGTTTATCATAGGACAGAGAGGTATGATTACTTGTAAGTTCCATAAGTTTCCAACTCACTTTATCTAGGTGTGATAAGCAACCAATAGATGGCATCATGTTTCGATTTCTTGATCCTAATGTCTATTTCACGTTACATTTGTTTTGTACATTCACATGCGTGTATAATTTTTTTCATTTTATTATAATTGTAGAACAATATGATGCGCTGGAATCTAAAGAATTTTTTATATAAACTTTTGGCGATATACCGTTTTCAGTGCATAACTAATGAGAAAAGTGTACCATCTTTCTCATTTAGAAGTGTAACAATATATGTGGATATTATGTTCTTTTTTGGCATATTATGCATTCGGAAATCATAAAAATGCTAGTCAGCAGTTGAAAAATTGTCACATAAGATAGAAAAGCAAACAAATTTCATGTTTCCTTCAAAGTTTATACACTAAAAACGATGATTCTGCGGAACTCCGTGAAAACCATGCTTTGGAATCAGAGTTTGAAGGGGAAGATAAATTCCATAAATAAACACACTTCTCTTCACAGAAACTTATGTTTCTATCTGAATGAGTCGTATTTAATTACTAGAAAAGCAAAATGTTATAGTTATTCCCTTGTTCAGTAGATAAATATGTATAAATAATTATAACTGTAAAGTAATAATTCTTATTCGCCATTGATTTACCGATATAAATTAATCTTCTAATCAAAGAATCACTATTCCTCAGCCGAAATACACGGGAGAGGTCAAGCTGGCGGTAAAAGATAGGGGGGGGGGTGATGAATAGGGAAAGAGAAGATAGGTATATAGTATATTTTAAACACATATGAGGGAGCGTTGGAAATAGGGTAATGAAGAAAAAAGGATGATTTTTGCGGAAGACCAGGATAGCAGAGAAGGTGTTGGTAGAGAAGAGGTTAATGGAGCGATTGAGATGCTGAGAAGAAACAAGGCAACATGTTAGAATGGCGTGAAGAATAAAACACTGAAATATGGTGGAAAGAGGGTCAGATGTAGGATGTGAAGGATTTGCAGTAATAGGTTTGGGTATGTAAAGGGTAGCCGGATGATTAGGAGACGGGGCTATCACACTAATGTCAGTATGATATAAAGTCTACGCGGTAGTTCTTAGAAAGATGCTGGAAAGGCAGGTAGAGGCAAGGGAAGAATACTACTCAACCAGACAGAGTTGAGGGAAGGGATGGGGCTACAAACAGCTACGTGCTCAATTTATTAGTAATAAGGAACTTGGTTCAGAAGAATGAAAAACTAGTTGTGCTGTTTGTGGATTTCAAAGCAGTATATGACTTTGTGAACAGGATTGTGCTTTGTAAGTCCATGAAAGAGAGAGGATTTCATGAAGGGTTGATAGAGAGGATAGAAGGCGTATTTGTAGGGACCATGAAACAGATCAAGATAGAGGAAAGGAAATGTCGAGGGTAAGGAATTCACGGAAATTTGATTTCCTGATTTGACAACACATTCTATATGCATGCAGAATCCAAGCTTGGTATCAAATGTTACACCGGGATCGAAAATACTAAACACTCTTATATTGGACTTCCCATCTAGCTTGCTACTAAATATTGTATTCCATACACAAAAATCACGAGCCAAACTCTGAACTCATCAAGATCCTTTTGTAGCTCGATGCAATCATCTATTGGCGAAGTTCCATTACCAGGAATTTTCAACTTTCTAAGATTATCAACTAAGATCGCATGATAATAAAGCTTTGGACATATCTAGGTATATACCACCCAACCCAAACTCTTTCTCCAAAGAATCTGCTGCCATATGTGAATCAGTAGTTGTCGATCTATGTCGCATGAACCCGTGTTGGAAGACATTAACATCAGATTTAAAACCGGTAGATATGTGATTAGCAAGATACATCTTCAAGGCTTCGGAAAAATTGTTTATTATAGAAATTTAAAATAAGAACCTAGAGCAATATAATTGTATCTGGTCTATCTAGCTCATACCGTTATCATACATCATTCCAGGCAGTCTCATTGCGTTCTCCAGATTCCCCAGGTAATTCCAAAATTTCGTAGGATGCTTTTGTAAAGCTTCCTCGGAGTCATGGGTAAAGAGTTGGTTATTGCTGTTAATTAGATTGTTTACCTTAGCTTTCATAAAGTTGAAGTTATTCTGTAAATTTATATTCATAGGTTGAGTCCTGAACTTATCCCTCTACTTTTCTTTTAGAGCTTTCTGCCAATTATTTGATTGGAATAACATTTTGGGTTTATTACTATATTACTGTTACGGCCCTGGTCGATGGTGGACGTGCGTCTAAGGGTGGTCCCCGATTTTGAACTGTTTTATTCGGATTAGTTCCTAAATTTACATTGTTATTTGTCTTTGAAGTGACCTAGTGAGTGCGTTGAGTGTGTCGCGCAATTCGTTTACAGAATTCTCGACCTTTTAAACTAAATAGTGATATTCCTAACACTCACTGCATTTTGGGACTAGTTCTGACGTCATTCTAAAAATGGTTGCGTGCTCCGAATGTGAAGAAACGGTGACAAGGGGCACACCTGATGTCCTTTCTTGCATTAAGTGTTTTGCTCTGGTGCATCTTGTATTTGCTAATGCGGGCATCGATAAACAATCGTTCGATGAACTAAAAACAGGTGCTACCGATTTTATTTGTAGGAAGTGCACACAAAAATGTACCACTGGTGACACCTCCAGGATTAAAACATCATTAACTCAAAGTGCGAATTCCACAGGAAATAAAAACATCGGTAAGGGAGGGCGTGACGCCAGTGCAAACTTTATACCTGCCTCGTCTTCCACCACTAATGATGCGGCATCCCTTCCACCTGGCTTTGTCGAAGCTAATCAAACTGCAGTTTTTAATGCTCAAAAGGAAGCAGCGGCGCAGTCGCAAGAGTTCCTTGCAAAAAAGTTCGAGGGGTTTGAACTCAGGCAACAAGAGTTTTACTCTAATCTCAGTACTTCAATTACAGAAATGAGGTCTGAGATAACGGAAAATGCTTAGCGGATCAGTTTGCTTGAGATAAATTCTTCAAAACGTGACAAAGAAGTAGAGTTAGTCAAAACTGAAGCACGAGTACTTAAATCAAAGGTTGCGAGCCTGGAATCTTCTCTCAACTACCACCAGCAAGCCGCATGTCTGTTGTGCACGCCTCTGGACTATCTATAGTTCCTCACACCTCAACACATCATACGGATCGATGTAGTTCTCGGATTGATCTTATGATAGTGGATGACCTTGACAAGGTCACTTCCTATTCGCAACACCCAATCTCTTTTTTATCCAACCATGATCTTATAAATAATAATTTCAAATTCAATAATAATTCTTTTTCTAGCACCTTTAAGACTCCTATTCGCAATCTGACAAACATTAACGAAACCGACTTCATTGAGCATCTCGAAACATATGAATGAGAGAAAATTTATTTCGAAAAGGACATCAATACTAAAACCATCTTGCTCACCTCATTTTTGACAAGCTTTAGACAAATTCGCACCTCTTCATTTACCTCTCTTTGTGAAAAAGAAATCTTGCCCTTGGATCACCTCTGATATCAAAGCACTTATAAAAGAACGTGATAATAAACGCAGATTAGCAAGAAGGACGAAAAATCCGGTTATCCAAGCCGAATTACGGAAGCTCAGGAACTTCCTGCAAACTGAAATTCGTGATGGTTTTAATCAATATAATTATAACTCAATTAAGAACCGGAACAGAACTGAGAACGTATGGCTCCTTCTACGGCGACTTGGCCTGATTCCTCCCAAACGTATTTCTCCAGAATCGTCTCTTTGTCCTGACGCTCTCCTAAGTGATTTCACTACCCTGCTGTTCTCTGGCATAGTATCGCTTACCCTGGAAAGTGAATCCTCACCGACGTTTGAAGACACAAACTTTTTTTTTCGGACATCTCTCCTGATTTGCTCATGAGAAAGCTGAATGAAGTAAAATCAAACGCCGTCGGGATTGATGGAATTCCAATTAAAATGATACGCTTAGCACTTCCAACTATATTCCCTATCCTCTTACATATTTATAATGCCTCCCTTCAAGATGGAATATTTCCTGATCCATGGAAAATGGCTGTTATACGACCGATTCCAAAAGTCTCAAACCCAACCACTCCTAAAGATTTTCGCCCTATCTCCATTCTTAATGCAATTACTAAACCACTAGAACGAATGGTCCATCACCAGTTAACAGATTACATAAATGCCAATAATCTTATTGATCCTCTCCAGTCAGGCTTTCGTGCAGGACACAGTACTATTTCAGCGT
>WSXT02163245.1:0-10011 GCA_011762715.2 Neuroterus valhalla | reverse complement strand
GGGGGGGGCGGGGGGGGGGGGGGGGGGGGGGCGAGGTAGAAGAAACGTGGAAAATTTGTAACAAAGTATGGAGAAAGGAACGACGGCCTGAAGAATGGAGCGAACAAATAGAGAGTCTGGTAGAAGATAAAAGAAGTATCCTCCACAACTGGATGGGTTAAATAAAGAGAATGAGAACAGCTGATAACATTGACGCTCTAAGCTATCTAGTAAATAGGAACTTGAAGTAGAAAAAAGGGAAGTTTGAAGCCTTGTTTGTTGATTTTAAAGCAGCGTTCAACTTTGTGAATGAGAGGGTATAGTGGCAGGCAATAAAACAAAGGAAGTTTGGTGGAGAGCTGATTAAAAGCATAACAAAAATATTTGTAGTGATCATTTTCAGAGTGAGTATAGGAAATGAAAAGGGGGAGGAAATCTGGAAAAAAAGGACTCGGACAAGGTTGCCCATTGAGCTCGCTACTGTTCACTATAATGCTATCAGATTGAGAGGGAAAGCTTCAGAAGAAAAGGGAAAGGAGGTATGATCATAGGAAGCATTGAGCTTTATTTTTTAGCATATGCAGATGATGTGATGCTATTAGAAGATGACATAAGGGTATTAAAGAGCATAGCAGGATAAACATGTGTGTGCTGACCCCGGCCCGATCAGGTCCATATTTTTACCATAAGATAGCATTCATAGTAAGTGGAATACCCTGGAGTATTATCTCCCAAAAATAAATTTTATAGGAGTTATGGGGGTCAGAAGAAAAATCAATGAAGTCGTTTTTCTCGAGAACCGCTTAACCGATTTTGATGAGCAAAAAATATGTTATGGTTTCCGGAAGTAGGATGCTAGAAAAAATTCATGAGGTTTGCCCGCCCAACATAACCTAGAACACAAATTTTTGAAAATTTTGAGAATTTTTTTATGGGTTCTGTTCCGAGTACTACTTTCATCTTGCACCAAAAAAAAACTTACATTTATGTTATAAAACATATTTAATCCCCGAAATAATTGAAGGTAGAGCATAGTTGGAAAATCCAAAAACTGTGAGCGCACCGTGTACTGTGTGCGTACTGCGTATACTGGGTGCGATCTGCGTATACTGGGTACACATTCGAATCCAGTTAACCCACGATATCTATTTCAGAGCTCCAGAGACTGAATGATAAATACTAAAACAGTTCCCTTGTCTAATCGAACGCATGTAGTCAGCCTTCAATAATTGTAGTTCCCAGAGCCCACCACGTAGAGGTTACAGTCGATTTAAGACTCCTGTAGGATGCTTGATTGAACGTGAGCCACCTCGCCTCTCACGAACCAGTGTGCTTGATTAAACATGAGTAACCTCAACTTTCACGAACTAGTGTGCTCGATTAAACGTGATTCCCTTCACTTCTCATGAACTGGGGTGCTTGATTACACGCGAGTCACCTCGTACACGCAGAACGCACCCAGTATACGCAGTATGCACACAGTGTACGGTGCGCTCACGGTTTTTGGTTTTTCTAACTATGCTCTACCTCTTCAATTCTTTCGGCGAATTAACGTGTTTTATAACATAAATTGGAATATTTTTTGGTGCAAGATGAAAGTAGTACTCGGAACAGAACCCATAAAAAAAATTCTCAAAATCTACAAAAATTTTTTTACTAGGTTATGTTTGGCGGGAAAACCTTATAAATTTTTCCTAGCATCCTACTATTGGAAACCATAAAATGTTTTTTGCTCATCGAAATCGAACAAGCCGTTCTCGAGAAAAACGACTTTATTGATTTTTCTTTTGACCCCCATACCTCTCATAAAAATTATTTTTGGTAGATAATACTCCAGGGTATTTTACTACCTATCAATGCCATCTTAAAGTAAAAATATAGACCTGATTGGGCCGGGGGCAGCACACACATGCTTAACCTGCAATGCCCTTTGATGTTGAGAGGACTTGAAGAGTACGCGAAATGAAAAAATTCATCAGAAGAAGCAACGAGCTGCCAATAAGAGGAAAGATGGAGAAGGCGAGCAGAATAATGGCTGAAAGGAAAAAAAGGGAGTCAAAGTTTTCATGAGAGATCCCTGAGGTAGGTTATGGGGGTTGGCTGGAGTTATTCCGGTTATATACAGAGAAATTAAGTACAATAATAAAATAGATTACTTTTCATATTTTAATTGAATAATTTATCATTCTCATCTGACATCTTGGGGTACTCAGTCGAAGTCATAGAACAAGGAAATTCTTCCCTCTTCTAAGTAAGTTTACATTTTCTAAAATATATCAATGGTGTAGTAGAATGTTGCTGACGTGAGGGTTTACATATTCTACTTTAAAGTTCAAATGGATTGTGGTGCGAGGTCCTATTGGAATTTCTGTGATTTCATTTAAGGTTAAAAACAAAGGTCTGCCTATGTAAATGTTTATTTTTATCCGCCTATATGAATCTTTTGAAGAATCAAACATATAGATTCCACCAAGAGAATTGAAACTCTCCAATATTGCAAAAACTTCACCTCCAGATATTAACACGATTTTCTCTTGATTGGCCAAGGGTTCATACTTATTACGCCTGACTACTTTCGATCTAAATCGTAGGTCGTTAGGAAACGTAAGTATTTGAAGTTCTAACATCCTCTCAGAATTTCTTTTGGGAATAAGTCGAATCAATTCCAGTTGCTCAATTCCACATCCAAATCCGTCAGGTGAAGGAAGAATCATAGGAGACACAAATGAGGTATCTACATCTTGACGTCTTTCAGGCTCAGGACTGGGCATGGGACGAAGAGGAGGTTCGGCAAGAGGAAACGGCCTCTCACGAAAACCTTCTGGATCAGGAAGATGAGAAGATGCTCCACGAGGAACATAAGAAATAGGTGCGCCATTTGGTAAACACTCGAACTGTGAACTCACATCTGCAAGAGAGAGAAATCATCACATATTTCTTTTTTACAATTACATGAGAAAGCAATAAATATATGCGTGTGAGTAAATAAGATTCTACGAAGCATTGTGTACTAGCGGACTTCGAGAAACGCGATACGTGTACCAATTTCGTACTGAACTCTCGTGAGGGTGTGAAGGCACGCCTGTGACTGGTTATAGAAATAATGTAGGTCACACGCCTTTCCCATTTCCCAGTTCTCTTGCAGAGCGTGAAGGCATTCCTTCGACTTGATATAGAAATAATGTTGGTCACACATCTTCCCCATTTCCCAAATCCCGAGGAGGGAATGCAGGCACCACTATGTTTTGTTATAGGAATAATGTAGGTCACACACCTTTCCCATTCCCAAAGTCTCGTTGGGGCATGTAGGCACCATTATGACTGGTTATAAAAATAATGTAGGTCACATGCCTTCCTCATTTCCCAAGTCCCGTGCGGAGAGTGAAGGCATTCCTTTGACTGGATATAGAAATAATGTAGGCCACACACCTTTCCCATTTCGCAAGTCCCGTGGAGGGAATGAAGGCACACCTGTGACTGGTTATAGAAAAAATGTAGGTCACAGGCCTTCCCCATTTCCCAAGTCCCGTGCGGGGAGTGAAGGCTTTCCTTTGACTGGATATAGAAATAATGTAGGTGACACACCTTTCCCATTTGGCAAGTCTCGTGGAGTGAATGAAGGCACACCCGTGACTGGTTATAGAAAAAATGTAGGTCACACACCTTTCCCTTTTCCCAAGTCTCTTGCAGAGCGTGAAGGCATTCCTTCGACTGGATATAGAAATAATGTTGGTCATACATCTTCCCCATTTCCCAAGTCTCGTGGAGGGAATTCAGGCACCACTATGTTTTGTTATAGAAATAATGTAGGTCACACACCTTTCCCATTCCCAAAGTCTCGTGGGGGCGTGTAGGCACCATTATGACTGGTTATAAAAATGATGTAGGTCACATGCCTTCCTCATTTCCCAAGTCCCGTGCGGACAGTGAAGGCATTCCTTTGACTGGATATAGAAATAATGTAGGTCACACGCCTTTCCCATTTCCCAAGTCTCTTGCAGAGCGTGAAGGCATTCCTTCGACTGGATATAGAAATAATGTTGGTCACACATCTTCCCCATTTTCCAAGTCTCGTGGAGGTAATGCAGGCACCACTATGTTTTGTTATAGAGATAATGTAGGTCACACACCTTTCCCATTTCCAAAGTCTCGTGGGGGCATGTACGCACACCTGTGACTGGTTATAGAAAAAATATAGGTCACAGGCCTTCCCCATTTCCCAAGTCCCGTGCGGAGAGTGAAGGCTTTCCTTTGACTGGATATAGAAATAATGTAGGTGACACACCTTTCCCATTTGGCAAGTCTCGTGGAGTGAATGAAGGCCCACCCGTGACTGGTTATAGAAAAAATGTAGGTCACACGCCTTCCCCATTTCTCAAGTCTTGTGCGGAGCGTGAAGGCATCCCTTTGACTGAATATAGAAATAATGTAGGTCACACACCTTCCCTATTTCTCATGTCTCGTGGAGGGCGTAAAGGCACCCCTATGACTGGTTATAGAAATAATGTAGGTCACACACCTTCCCTATTTCCCAAGTCTCGTGGAAAGAATATAGGCACCACTTTGACTGGTTACAAAAATAATGTAGGTCACACGCCTCCCTCATTTCCCAAGTCCTGTGCGGAGAGTGTAGGCGTCCCTTTGACTGGATATAGAAATAATGAAGGTCATACATCTTCCCCATTTCCCAAGTCTTGTGAAAGGAATGAAAGCACGCCTGTGACTGGTTATAGAAATAATGTAGGTCACATGCCTTCCCCATTTCTCAAGTCTCGTTGAGGGAATGAAGACACCACTATGACTGGTTAAAGAAATAATGTAGGTCACACACCTTCTCCATCTTGCAAGTCTATCTATCATATTCGTGATCAGCGCCTCAAAATCCATAGGTATACGAAGTTTCAAATATTATATTTGTGAGGATTAGAAAATTATATATGGAATTGAGTACGTTACCTGTATCACATCTAAAGTCTTAAGTGAGCATGTGTTGGAAATAACCACAATCATTTTTTTAATTATGATTAGGTTGCAATGTGGAGGAGAACCAAGTCATAAATTAGAAGTTTCAGTTCAGAAAAGGAGACAGACAAACTATTCTGCTCCATTTTTGTGTTTGGTATTGAGGAAGCGAAAATACGGAGTGATAATGAGGTGAGGAAGGTAGATAATCCAGTGCCGTGACGATAATTAGACTTAAAGGTCTTTCATAAAAATAAAATGTTCATGATGTAGAACTTGAACATGATTTCAATCACATTGGTGACCAGTTTGGACCTGATAATCAACTCTGTCTCCAATGCATGATATATGTTTAAAACAATTTGTTTCTATAATTTTACATGGAAGTTTATCGTTTGAAGAAAAAACTATTTTGAAACATTTCAACATCAGAACAGTTTTCAGAGTCGATTACAAGTTGACAGATTTATTAAATCAGGCAAAGATTCCTTTGATATTTTTCAATTAACCAATTTTGTTCATAGAATTGATTGTTTTGGTTATGAAATTTATCATGTTTTACAAACTGGTAGACTATTGGCTACTACGATCCGGTAACACCATGATAATTTTAGACAGAATCCAAGGATGCATAAAGTAATCGCGAAGCATCAGGTTCAAATTGGTCACCAATTTGAGTTCAATCATGTTCAAGTTCTACACCATGAACCTAACAATTTAAAAGACGTGTAGCTTAAATGTTCATTATTAGAGGTAAGGGGGCAAATGTTTGAATATAATAACTGACTTGGCATATAATAGTTCATTATATAACACTATTACAGATTCGTTTATATAATTTTTAATGGTTTGACTCATATTCTTCGGAGGTATGAAGGTTTGTCGTATTATTGATTATTGAGTTAAACATTTTATTTTTATGAATGCGCGGGCACATTCTTATCGTGCGCTTCGCTCGCAGGTTTGACCGATACAGTTGTACATAAAGACTTGAAAGAAAAGAAGCTGAAGACGAAAAATTGCTACGAAAGATGTCCTTTATGGTCTTTTGACATTAAGGGTGTGTCCCACTTACAAAATGGCGACATTTTCCGTCCAAAATCACATTTTTCGCTTGGAATGACCATGAAGAATTTAAAAATTTAAAAATCCATGATTGGACAACGTTTGCTCCAAGAAAGACATATACTTTGATGAGAAAATTTTACCCATTTGTATCATACAACTCTACGTTGGGATATGATGCACACCGCAAATAAGAGACGTCATCGTAAATCTGCGGCCATCGGCTTATTTCTCCATATTTTTAGGCCAAAATTTAGGAAAATGTTCTTGAAATGTTACTCCATAAAATGCTCATTACTAGAGTAAATTTACTTCTGTAATATTCCCAAAAAAAAATTCATGAAAGAAACATTTTTTTACACCCTACTTCCCCCTTATTTGATGAGTATGAATTATTTTTTGTTAAAGCTTCTCCGGCTCTAGCGAATACAATCTCAACGCGTGTTTCGTAATGCGCACTCGATAAAAGTTTGTCAAAAACGGTAGAGAAGTCCTGTTGCCTAATTTCTTTTATATGTTGAGTAGTTTTTCTAGAAATTTCAGTTCTTAATTTTTTATTTATTTTTTTTCCGAATAAAAGAAGAACTACCTCTCAACTGGGAGAAGTTATAACAAATTTACAGATATTTTTCGGGTGAATAAATTTTCTCTATCAATCTTCTGTGTTGGCCTTAGTCATTTTAAAAGAAATTTTATTATTTCATTTTTATAGCTGTGTTTCCTCTTTGAAATGAAAACTACATATCCTGCTAAAGGAGTTGATAACACATATAAAGATATTTTTTTGAGTCTTGGGATAAAAAGTCGGAAGAAATGTTCAAAATGCTACCCCTCTTTGATTTTTCATCCAAAATAGCTGGTGAACGAACTCCACTTGCCTTTTTATTTCCTCAAAATGGGTGTCAAAGCACGATCGAATATGATCATTATTTCCAAATTATCGAGTTCACAGATTATTTTTAATTATTTTTTGTGCGATCTAAATTGGAATCTTCGATGTTTTGAGAAAATTCAAAAAGTGGTATTCACGATCTTTTAGGGTTTCTACAAAGGAAAATTTTTTCTCTATCTTTTTTTCATAACTTGCGTCGTTTGGCAGAAAAATCCTAATTTTTGTTCACATTTTTGGATTTTGAAAATGCCATAATACTTTGGTTTCCGTGAAAAAAAAATTATAGGGAAAAATTGTTTCACTTATTACTTTCTACTGATAGCCGTACTTGAGATTTTTCAATCTTAAAAAACTTTTCAAAATGCTCCAAATTTTTAAATTTTTTTCCAAAGAAGCTGGCTTACGAACTTGACCTTCAGCCTCTGACACTGACAATGAAAGAGACTACCAAAAGCCAATCACATAGATTAGTTTTTTGAAGAGTTATCGTGCTGACATACAGACATACATACATACACATATACATATATACATAAATACAGACATACAGACAGACAGGCACATTTGTAAAAACCTGTTTTTCGGGTTCAGGGAATCTCAAAACTTTGACGTTCGACAAAAACTGGGCGGAGGGAAGGACGGGGGGTGTCAAATTTCACACAAATCTGATACCTCCTCGATGAGAATGTAAAAAGTAGAGCAGTCGCGGGACCGCCGACAGAAGCTTCGCTCTTTCGCGTTAAAAGAAAAACATCACATCTATCATTCTAAATAAACATAAATTTGATTGTTATTGCATTCAGCAATTGAGAGAAAACAGCTATCGGCGATTGAGCTGCATGAACATCAGCATTTGTTATTAGTACATGCTGCCTTACGCGACTCTCAGACGAATCACTATCAGAACTATTGATTATAAATGCCTTTACTCGCGCGTAACGTGTAAGTCCGTGTTCAATACACAAACGTGACGTATCCCCAGCAACAGTGGGGACGGGCGAAAGGAGGAGAAATGTGAGAACAGGAACAGTCGCAGCGTGAACTGTCGCAGAGTCTACTGCGCATATACTACACCGGTCTGCAGAACGGCAGGGAGGGAGAAAGAGAGAGAGGGAGAGATAGCTGCGTTGGTGCCATGCTATAGACAATTTGAGTCGCATTTTTCGTGACGCGGACAGGGTGTTCCCGTTTCTCGCAGCTTGTTGGCTTCGCTCAGAGTATAGTTTACCCTCCCAAAAAAAGCAAAGCTTCAAAAATGTTTGAGGTTCTCTTCAACACATGCTTACTTGAGACTTGAAATGTAACACAGGTAACGTACTCAATCCCATTTATAATTTTCATATCCTCACGAATATGCCAATATTTCAGAAATCAGAATAAATGAATCTCATGTAAAATTCAAAAAAAGAATTCTAATCCTAACATTCACTTATTTATTTATAGAAATTCAAGAAAAAATAAATAAGTAAATGAAATAAAAATAAATTTTTTTCTTTCATTTTTAACAGTTTTTTCCCTTTGATTTTGAGAATTCGGAAATGAGGCAGATGAATTGTTCTTTTGCTGCAATTTTTGACTAATTACGAAATTATTCCTGATGAGGAGAGTAGTTAACTCTCGAAATGTCGAATTATTTTTATAATAAGACAAAGGACCTATCACATCAAGAGGTTCATTTTTATTGTCTGAAGTATGTCATCTACCATCAGAAAATGAAACTTTTTCAAGCTATAAATGAATGTGGCTGGACAAACCGCAGCACGCTATGGGCAGCCGTACGTGCATGAGCAGAGATTGGACTTGGTATAAGTAACCACCGTTCTCCCCCCGTAGTATCCTCTCCATGACGCTCGCTTGTCTGTTACGCATGGCGGGAAAAAGGCAGTATGATAGAACTTTGGAAGCGAATTCAAGTCTTTTCCGTAACAGAAAGAAGAAGTTATATTATTGGAGAGGAGCAACGAAAATACCTCTGTACAAACAGTCTGACGTGAATATAACGAGGTATGTTCGCTTTGCGCTTGTGCTGGCCCATTTAGATAAATACTTGTATGGAAAAAAAACCACGGGAATGATGTTCTGATCGGGAAAAACACCATTGGAGTGTAATCACTATGAATACAATAATCGCAAATCTGTAATGACATTGATCTGAATTTTTTTTTGCGTGGTGCTAAAAATTTTTGTTCTTCGTCAGCTTTTGGATATTGTAGTGTATGTGGCTATCAGCCCGTACCCTAGAATATTACTGTCTCGTGCGAACATGCGATTTGGGTCAGTCGGTGTCCCACTGTAGAGTTTCAAACATGTGCCCGGATGTGCCCTGAAAAGCGTGAACGTTGCCGAGCCAGTGAGAGGGATACTACAATTGGCGACGAGGATCAACCAGGTAAAGTGGAAAAGACAATGATTTAAACAAAAAAATTTTGTGTTAGTGAAATGCATTCGATTGCGTGAGATTGAAAAAATTTGCAATGCTCATGAATTGCATTTAATTGCGTAAGATTGAAAAAAAAAATTGAAATGCTCATAAATTGCATTAGATTGCGTGAGATTGGGGAAAAAATTAAATTTCGATGCTCATGAATTGCATTAAATTGCATGAGATTGGAAAGGAAAAATTTTCAGTGCTCATAAATTGCATTAAATTGCGTGATATTAAAAAAAGAAGAAACAAAAAATTGCAATGCTTATAAATGGCATTAAATTGCGTGAGATTGGAAAAAATTTCAATGCTCATAAATCGCATTAAATTGCGTGAGAATTTGGAACAAAAAGTTCCAGTACCTTCAAAACGCATCAAACTGCGAGAGAGGGCTTGCTAGTTTGCTAGGGGTCGTCGAAACTGGGAGCAGGTATATGAACCTTACTATTGAATTGAACAATGTGTGAACGTCAATAAAAACAAACACACATCAGACCTTTGAATCCACGCATTTTCACATGTAAATATAGCAGGGATACGCCTGACCATTGAATTGGGTATATGCTATTAAAGCCGAAAGTGAAATTTATTGAATCTTATAACAGGTAACTCTACTGGCTGACAATGTCTAACTCTACATCGCCCCTAGAGAGATTCGATTGCGAGGGCGATACAGGATCGGTTGGGA
>WSXT02163234.1:0-10011 GCA_011762715.2 Neuroterus valhalla | reverse complement strand
AACTGTGACTGGTTTATGCTTGATTTTCAAGAGCAGAAACTCCTTTCTAGCTCTTATTTGAGCAGTTTCTAAGAATTTCTAACAGATTCCTGCAGGAGACTGCTGACCTCCTCAGTGTGAAACTAAACCAATAATAACTCGTTTACAATGATAAAGCGTAAACGAGTTGCGCTTACCCCGAAAGGGATTTGGCTTGATGTAATAATAATAATAATAATAATAATAATAATAATAATAATAATAATAGTAGTATTATGTCAGAACCCTGTGATTCCGTTTTGTTTACAAAACGATTTCCTGTTGTAAAGTTAAAATTTAGTCACAAGTTCAACATTCAATATTTCTGTTAGGTACAAAACCAAAGTATTTTAACGCAGAGTTAGGTTAAGAATTGCCTTGTTTTTATGTAATATCAAATAAACAGATGTTTTGAAACGCCTAAAAGCAATAACTATCCTTTACTGAAAACCATTTTTCTGTTGACCGGGAATTGACCGGGAATTTTTTTCGCCGGAAAAAGCGGCCACCCTGAAGTAGTTGAATTTTTAACCCTTAAGTACAAAGTCCTTATGAAATAGACAATTTCAACAACCAAATTTATTCGTCAACCACCACTGGAAAATTTTCTACTAAACTTTTGCATTCTTATGCTCAGCAGACGAATTTTAAACAAAATGCATGGATTTTGATCGGAAGAGATGAATTCACAACTGAAAAAAGAATGATTAAATTTTTAGTTGAAACAACTAATTTTTTATTAGAAAAAAAAACGAATTTTCATCTCAAGAGTTGAATTTCCAACCAAAAACACGAATTCTAAATCATGCGAATTATGCGGAAAAGACAATTTCTCAATGAAGAGAATAATAATATTATGAAGTAAATTTTTTCTGTCTTCGGTCCTATCAATATTATAATACTCAATTATTTGAGTTTTCTTTATCAAAGTTATGAAAAAATGACTCTCTAGCTCCGCCGGGATATTTTTCAAACTTTGAGAAACGATATTTAAATAATAATTATTCAAATATTGATAAGACCAGGTGAAAAAAAAATTAACATCATAATGATACTATATATACTTGATAAAAACAGAAGCATCAGAAATTAGAAAAATGTAATAGTTGATATTTCAACCAAAAAAGATTTTAGAATATTAAAAAAGTTAAATTCAACTAAGGGAGACAATTTTTCAACAAAACAGTTGACTCCTTAACCGAGACAAATTAATTTTTATACAAGCAGTTGCATTTTTCACGAATGAGATGGAAATTTATACCAGAAAATCCGCCCTTAAAACAAAAATACTACTTTTCTACCAAAAAAAAATTGATTTTTCAAGCCGCAAACATTTTGCCAGAAGGTACAGCTCTTCGAAGAAAAAGAATACATTTTTTTTAATATTTGAAATAGCTTAATTTTAGATTTCAAAATCTAATTTTCAAACGATAAAAAAACGAATTTTCAACAAAATAGTTCAAATTCAAATCAAAGAGATAATGAGGAAAATGATGATTGGAAAATGAGGAATTCTCAACAAAGGACTTGAAGTTTTAACCCAGAGATGCAAATCTGAGTCGGAAGATTTATTATTTCTTTCGAAAATTCACCTTTTCGGTGAATAATAATTTTTTCTCTTCTGAAATATACAGTTCGATTAGAAATCATTTGGTTTTAGTTGAGCACTTAGTTGGCTAGAAGTGAAACCACTTTGGGAACAAAATATATTCTTTTCATTGTATATTTATTATGTTGATTAACTTTCCTTTTTCTGTTTGGAAATACAACTATTTTGTTGAAAATCCGTATTTTCGAGTAAAATATTATTCATCTTGTATGAAGATTTAAATTTTGCAGTTGAAAATGTGATTCTTTCGTTTTTAATAAAATCGTCTCTTCAAAAAGTCATCCTTTTTTATTAAAAACCAGTTGCGCCCTGTGGCGGCGGCTTCGCCGCCGCGTAGAAATATACGAGTGACAGTGGCGCCATCTATCGAAAGTTGGTCGTACCAACTCAGAAATTTTCGTGGGCTCGTGCACAACTTTTCTAAAGATCATCACATGATCAAATGCATAGTTTACGATTCTATAAAGGACATACAAAAATTCATTTATATATACATTTAGGTTAATCTTTTGTAGTCAAAAATTGAACTATTGTTGAAAATTCTTCATTCAATTATTTTAGATTTAAACTTGAAATCTTCTTTGGTTGAAATATCAAACAGCAAGTTTTCCTATTGAAAATTCGTCTTTTATAGTTAAGAATTAAACTACTTGGTTAAAAGTGAATCGTTTTTGTTGCAAAATCCTGATTTTGATTGAATTTATGATTCATGTTCCAGAAAATCCTTTTTTTTTTTTTTTTGTTTAAAGATTGAATTTTTTCAACTGAAAATTTGAATGATATTTTTTTGGTTGGAAACCGATTGTTATCGTCGTTGAAATTTGAAGCTTCTGTTAAAAATTTATCCTAATTCGAAGAAACCGAATCATCTTGGTAAATACCATTCTTTTACAGAAAATTTGTATTCCTTGCTAGAAAACACAATATTTTAAAACAAATGTTTCTTCTACATAAATAAAAAATCTTTTATGGTTAAAAATGACTATTTTCTGATTCAGGAACTGTTTTGTTGGTAAGATCTTCTCCAAGTGTAAAGAATATACCATTAATTGAAAAGGCAATTTGGATGGGGTAAGGGTTCTAAATTGTGCAGTTCTAAATTCGTTATATTTTAGGTCCTGTGATCAACCAGCATTTATTGTGTACTCCTGAAATATTGTTCAGAACGGAAAAAGACACCTCTCCTTATAAAATAGAAGCCGGAATCCTGAGAAAGGAGTTGGAAAGTCCTGAACGATAAATCACCCGGAAGCTTCCTCCCCGAAACGATGAAATTTCATCCCCGAAAGATTTATTTCCACGAGCTGTTGTGGCAACGTCCAAGATCAAGAATATCGAAATATCGACGACGATCAGTTTTGTCCCTCTGCTCTGCGGTTCAAAAATCGAAAATATCGTTCAACCCTCTTGACATCGACCAGATGTCCACTTTTTCAACAGCCAGGAAACGGATCTAGACAAAACTGTGTTCACGGGGTGAAACGAAAATGTCGAGTGTACTTACACTCTGTGTTTCACACACATGAGTAAAGAATAAAAATGTGTCCCGCCAAGCGTAATGAAACGCCTTGAAATTACTCGTTAAATCGAGGGGGTTGAGGAACCCATTCTTTCGCGGTTTACTAGACCAGTGAAAGACTTCCATTCAACAAAGCCTGATGATTATGGTCCCCGATCGACGTTACTGTACTCTAATATTAACTTTTGCTTTAACTAGCATTGTAGAATATTGTTGAACTTTTTGATGTCGGATGGCTTCCCTAGTAACATCTGCGAGCGCGAACACCAAATAGGTACCACGAGTTATGAATGCTTTGATTTCTCTTGGAAGAGGGACTAATTTGGAGTTTTCACAAGGTGGAGAATGGATATTGAAATAGAAATATTGATGTTGAAGCTCTGTGGCGAAGTGAACTCCGAAAGGTACATTTTTGAATCATCCTTTAACTTCCAATTGGCTGGGCTGCCAAATCGTCACCTAGGTTACTTCTAGTCACTCTTTTCAAATCCCATTATAGTCAATCGTGGAAGAAGAGGGGACTTTTAAATTCATATCATCCATGATGTTTAGAATCATGTGAATTTGGACTTATCCAGTTTTCACCAATCCTCGACGTTTTGAGACGCCCTGAGTTAGAAAAGGTGGTTCTTACGAAAAATTTCCGGTGATCTGTCTGTTTGTCCATCTGTCTGTCTGTCTTCTGAAGGCACGATAACTTTCTTAGGAATCTTCTGATTAGAATTTCCTTTTGCATCCGATTTTCTGGTCCAAAAATGGAGGTTAAGTTCGTTAACTAGCTTTCTATCCCCGATATTTATTGTTTTAGCCATGAAAAATAAAACTGACAAAAATTGTGCTTCCTCACGAAACCACGCAAAAGAGACCAATTTTGGTCAAGAGACCAAATTGATTAATTCCAGTAAGTTCTACAAAATTGCTTTCACTTTTTTTTGAATGATTTGAAAGTATCAGATAAGTGTCAATTTGGGTCTTTATCCTCTTTTCATCAATTCGTCAGAAAAGATGGTTTTTATAATGATGTCTGTCGCTCTGTCAGAAAATGTTCTTTTTTTACTCATGTCGGTTCTTGAACTTGTATAATTCTTTGTTGTCATTTTTAAATTTGTATTTTGGGCAATTTTTACAAGCACAAGCACTGCTGATAAAGCAACCGTAGACAGTGTAATGGGAATTGTTGGAAGAAACAGCAGCAAACTCCTAAAAAATGACAAAGTTGTGGATTTAAAGGAAAACTACATGAATTTTTCAAAAATACTCATCTTTGGGTTAGTTTCTTTGAAAAACATTTATCAATTTTCCTGTTTGCATACTTTCCCTGGATGTTTTTTTCTTTTTTACATCTACCTTTTATTGGTCCGGTCTTCCAATGTCCAAGGAAATATTTATTCAATTTATTTATCTTTTTGTACGATTCAAACTAAGGCTTGTTTTGTTTCACATTTTACACTGTCCTCGTCTTGTAGAACATCAAAAAGTAATTTTCCATTGTACTCAATTAATCTGCTTTGGTTAAACATACAACTACTTACTTGAAAATTGACATTTTGCTTTGAAAATTGAAATATTTGGTTACAAATTGAACTGTCTTTTTAATGTTACACTATTTGATAGAAAATGAAAATTTTCTGGATAAGAAGCAATTTTTTTGTATTCAAAAATTCAAAAGATTTGTTGAAGATTAGTGTTTTTCGTTGAAATTGGTCTTTTTCGGTGGAACAATTAATCTCTTTGTGAGAAAATCAGTTTTTTTGTTCAAAATCTACCTATTTGGTTGAAAATTCATCCTACTGATGAGAAAATTAATGTTGTTTGTTGAAAGATCATCTATGTATTCTACGTGGTTATAACGGTTCAACTATTTAGTAGAAGGTTTGTATTTCCTCCTTGAATATAATAAGTGTGTTTCATTTTTAATTAAAGTAGTGTTTATATAAAATATTGACTATTACATGTTACGTTCAGGATTCATGTTCGTTTTTGTTGAAAAACCAACTATGTACTTGGTTGAAAGTTGATCTACGTTGAAGAAATTGTCTCTTCTGAAATCTGTCATTCTAGTTTGAAATTCACTTATTTGGTTCTAATTAATTTTTTTCAAAATTTATTTTTCTTGATTGAAAATGAACTTCATTCTTGGAAATTCATCTTTGCTGGTTTGAAAGTCAAGTCTTTTCTTGAAAATTGAACTTTTCAGTTCTAAAACTTAATTCTATTCCTTCAAAGATTTTATTATTTTGTTGGATGTTCGTATTTTTTCTTTGAGTTCAACTGGTTGAACATTTGTTCTCTTCATTGAACAGTAATTTTTTCAACTACTGATCATCAAACTGTTCCAACTATTTTGTTGAAGTCATTTCTCTGGATGAAAAATTCAATTGTTTTGTTGAAAATTTGTCTTTTTCAATTAAAAGAGTATCTTTTATGGTGAAAAAGTGACCTTTCTTGGTTTTTGCAAAAAATTCTCCCCTGAGGGTGAGAATGCAACCATTTTGTTAGAAATTCAACTATTTTCGGTTGAATTTTGATCTTTTCTTTTCGTGAATTCTATCATTTCGTTGAAATTGTATCCTTTCTTTTTTTCTCTCTTTTTCACGGAACTTCCCCTGCCCCCCCCCCTCTTTTTCTCGTTTTTTTTCCTTTCTATTAGATGCAAACTAAATTAAAGAACCCAATAAAAATACTTTGTGGTTGAAAATGAAACCTTCGTGTAGAAAATGTGTGAAGAATGGTAAAGAATCAACTTGTTTGAATAAAAATTCCACTCTTTTGTTTGAATGATCTTTTTCATCGTAAATTCAACTGTTTTGTTGGAAGTTCGTCCTCCTGGGTTAAAGGTTTACCTTTATGGTAAAAAGTCGTCTTATCTGGTTAAAAATAACTTTACATGTTTAAAATTTAACTGTTGCATTAAAAATGCAACTTGGTTTGGTTAAATGGCAATTTTTTGTTTCGGAATTCTACCGCATTGCAAAAAGTACAATGCTTCGAAATTGATTTGATTTCAAATTTTGAATCGAATTTCTGAAAAAGTTTTCCTGAAATTTTTTTGAAAAGTTGACCCGAAAAATCTGGAAACGTCTGTTTTTATAAACCTAATTTCCGCAACAACCCTGAATAGGAATTAACAAACAAACAAAATTCAGAAACATAATTTGCTATTAATCTTTGACCCCGAGTTGTTTGATGGTGGTTGGGGGTGAATGAGTGAAAAAAGGGAATTGCAATAATTCGATGAGACCGCTAATCTGGCATTTACGTGATTCGATAAGCTGTCGATTAAAGTCGCAACTGTCAGTGTTGGGACTAAATCGAATCTCTAGGGGTGAAAAAAATAAGCGAGCACTGCTCACCCTCCATTGCAACTCAATTCGTTATCTCAAAAAGAGGGCTTATTGAAATGAATAAGCAAGAAGAAAAGGAAAAAAATTCCATCCTGATTCCCATTTGCGATTGTTTCCTCATCAATTTAAAGTCTCTGGGGAAATAAATCGACTTAAGGTACATTTTTCTGTGAAAGCTACCGCTAGGATTCGAACCCAGGACCTTTCGTTTGCTGGACGAGTGCTCCCCCAAATGAGCTACGGAGAAGTCTAGCGAATCATTCCTTACATAAATATATTTTAGTCAAAAATTCATTTTCTATTTATCCTAATTCATTGAAATAGATGATTCCGTTTTACCATCCTCAATTTGGAGATACATTTTTTGTGAGGAAATGTTTTCTGAACTCCTCCGTAGCTCAGTTGGGAGAGCTTACGTCGTTAAAGACAAAATATTCATCTGGAATTTTTATGAATTTTATTAGATTTTTATCCACTTATTCTGTTCACTCCGACTTATTTGAATTCAGCAGAAATATTTCGTTTTGAAAAATTGTGCAACTTCGTAGAAATTGATAAAATATTTTGAATTTTTCCGATTCTTTTTTTAATTCATTTTTTATCCACCCTTTTATCCCAAATTATTTTCGATTATCCTCAATTTTTAATTCTCCTTGAATTCTTTTACATTTCTTTCAATTCTCTCAAATTCACTCCAAATTAAATAAATTCACTGATTTTTGAAAAGAAAATTGAATTGTTTTCAGTTTACCTAATGCTTCCAAAATTTACCTTTAATTTTCATGAATTTCATCGATTGTCTCTCATTTTCCTGGAATTTACTCGAATTTGTTCTAAAAGTACCCCGAATTCTTTCTAATTAATTCTGAATTCGTATGAATTCAAATAAGTTTTTTTGGAATTCCCTTGGATTCTTCTAAATTCGCTCTAATTTTACTGGAATGAATAGAATATTTTGGATTTATCCAGTTCATTTGAAATTCAGCCATAATTCTTATTAATTTATTCAAAGCTCTTCTGAATTCTTCTTAGTTCCTTTGAAATTTTTGTTATTTTCATTGAATTTCATGAATCCCATCAATATTTCCAATGTTTTCTAATCGTCTCCAGTTCATTTTCATTTTCTTGAAATCCACATCGAATTTGTTCATTATTCGCCCGAATCATTTTTAATTATCTTTATTCGTGTGAATTTCGGGGAATTTTCTGGAATTCCTTCGAAGCCTCCTTAATTCGCTCTAATTCTACTAAAATCAATTGAATATTTTTGATTTTTTTAAGTTTATTCGGAATTCACCCAGAATTTTTATTAATTCATCCTGAACTCTTCCGAATTCTCTCGAAATTTGTTTAGTCTTGTGAATTCACTCCAAATTCAAGTGATTCAAATCATTCCCGGAATTCTTTTGCATTGTTTTCAGTCCTCTTGAATCCCTTTCAATCTACAGAGAATTTTGCTGAATTCTTTCGAATTCTTCCTATTTTCTTCCAATTTCTCTGTATTCAATGGATATTTTATTTTTTTTTCCTCCTGTTCACTTGAATTGTTCTAAATCCACCCTCGAATTTCTTGAATTTATTCAACCTCTATTATTTTGGTTGAATTTCGGTTTGACGTATAAAACCGGGGTACTGAGAGGACGTTAAGGAAAATGAAGAGGGGTGGGTGGTTATGAGGGATAAGGAAGGTAAGGGAAAATGAGAGGTGGGATGAGGAATTGAAGAATGTGGAGGGTTAGAGGAAGAAAAATTTGTGTAAAGAGGGAAAACGAGGCAAAGTTTAGGGAGAGGAAGTAGATGGATGTAACAGGAAATTATTTGGGTGGAAGGACAAGGGGAATAATGAGGATGAGAGAAGGAAAAATGAGGAGTGAGATGGGGAAATGAGGGACGTGGAAAATAAGGGAAAGAGAATATGAAGAGATAGGGAATTGAGGGGCGTGGGAAGTTGAGGGTAATAAGTTAGTGGACAAAGTGATGGAAGGTGGTCTAAAATGGAGCAGTGGGCAATCATTGGCGGAGATGATGAATACTGAAAGGGGGAATAAAGATTGGGGGTAGTAAGGGAAGGAAAAAAAGGAAAATTAAGGGTGGAAGGGTGAAATTAGGGTTGTGGGTTTAGGGGAAACGGGTCAAGCAAGAGGGAGGGAAGTAGGTTGAGGAGGAAATGAACGTTGGGAAGGGAAAGTGTGGAAAGGTGTGTGAAGGAAAAATGAGAGGAAGGAAAGGAAAATAAGGGGCGTAAAGTTTTATATCAATCATGAATTCATGATAATTTATCCTAGATTAGTTGAAAATCACCTGTAATTCTGATTAATTTCAATCGAAACTTTTTGTGTTCAAAAAAACATTGAGTACCATTTTTCATGCACATCAGTTTCCTTCCGTCAATTTTTTGTTCAATAGGCCTATTTTCGGGGGTTTGTAGCTGCGAGCAGAAACCTTTAATACTTTGGTAAAATTTCCGTTCGACGTTTAAATAAGGGGGAGTGAGAGGACGTGAAGAAGATGAGACTAAGGAAAGTAAAGAGAAAACCACCAACTGGATTTTATGTTTGAAAACGGTCGGAAAAAGGAAGGAGATTACTTCTGGATTTTCTCCAAACTAGATTTTTGAAACAAGAGAAAAGTAAGTAGGGGGAGGGGGATATGAGGGATGGAAAGGGCAGTTGAACGAGGGGTGGGATGTGGAAGTGTGGTTTGCGGGAAATAAGGCAGAAGGGAAAATATGGAACTTTGATGGGATGGGAGGTAAGGAACAGTGATGAGAGGGGAAGCTAGAGGAAATAATGGTAAATGAGTAGCAGGAAATGGAAAAAAGGGAAGGGTAGTAACGAGAGGAGGGGATGAGTGGCAGAAAATGAAAACAAGGGGAAGGGTAGTAACGAGAGGAGGGAATAAGTGGAAATTAGGGAGAAGGGGAAACATGGAAAAGTGATAAGAGGGAAAGTAAGAGGAAATAATGGGAAATGAGTGGCAGGAAATGGGAACAAAGGGAAGGATAGTAACGAGAGGAGGGAATAAGTTGAAATTTGGGAGAGGGGGAAATATGAAAAAGTAATGGGAAGGGAAGTAAAAGGAAAGAATGGGAAATGAGTGGCAGGACATGGAAACAAGGGGAAGGTGAGGAACGAGAAAAGGGAATAAGGGTTGGAAAGGGAAAGTGAGTAGAGAAGGAATAGGTGGTAGGAAAGACAAATTAGGGGCAAGGAGGGAATTTTTTTTCTTGCATCGATCTCTTGAAAAACAGGAATTACGGATATTTGGTTGCGAGAAAACACGGCCAGAAGAGATGGGGGAGAATATAATAAATAAAATAGGAAAGAAATATTGGGGTTTGTAGCTCAATTCGCCGTCGCCTTCTTGGAGTTTTGACCGTTCGAATAATGCACCCTCGCAGGAACTTTTGGCTCAACGATTTCCTCGAATAACACATAAAAACACAAACATGAGTTTATTGTGTCTTGGGGAGACCACATTTTCTCTCCCTTCTGCCAACATGAAGACGTTGGATCTAATAT
>WSXT02163223.1:0-10011 GCA_011762715.2 Neuroterus valhalla | reverse complement strand
CTCAAACTTGCGAGCGAAGCGAGCCGCGCGCGCAGCGCGCTATGAGAATGTGCCCGCGCAGCGGGCAGATTTTTTTCAAATAGAATTCACACGATATTTTTCTGTATATCTTTAGTTTGTGGGCTCAATGGTAAGCTTCGTTTTTGTACTAGACTTTGTAATGTGATGATTGCCCATGTTAGCTATTGGAGACCCATGCAAAAAGTACTAAACATAATTGATCTTATTTGACTTTTGCAACGGTCAAATCAGCTGTATAGGGTATGAATCGTTAGCAACCCATATTTTCTACATATTCTGAAAATTTAAGACAATCCGTAAGTAATGTACCATTTCGGCGCAACTACCTTAATGAATCACTGAAGAAACGTATTTTCTGAACGGTATAAGTTGTTTAATCAACGATAACAATTAGAAACTCGTTCAAATAATTTACCAATTATTTGAACAATTCAACAATTAATTCACCAATTTCATTTCAATAATGCGTATTTTTTTAGGTACATACTTTGCATGTATGAAAAACCATGAAAAACATTGCATCCCAGCAAATTTTCGACAGATTTTAATATTTCAAAGTCCCGATTCGTTTTCAGTTGAGTACGTCTCTTTCATAGTTATATGTTTTTATCCCTGTCATGACTAAGTCAACTTTATTGATAATATTGTGATTTTTCACTGTTTTGACTGACCTAATTTTATTTTGCATTGTGATGACTATGTTATAACATACTCGTGTCTGTTAAGCTGAGTTAATTTTTTTTCTAATGTATGTATATATTGAGTATTTGAGTTTTAGTTGTGTTCAATTAAATTCTGTATTTTATGTTTCGTCGAAGTTTTATCATCTTTCAATTGATTGGGAGAAAACAAACTTCGTCTGACTTACACCCCCTGCTGTGTTTTTTTAAGGGTTCAGAGTTTCCTGTATATTTTTGGAAAAGTCAGGGATTTTTGAAAAGAGGTCAGGGAATAGTCAAGAGAAAGTCAGGGAAAAGTCAGGGAAATTAAAAATGGAAAATCTGTGGCAACCCTGTACAAGAAGGACACTTGAGAAAACTGAATTCCCTCATATTTCTGACGTTTTATTGCATTAAAAAGGAAAGAAGACTTCACCATAGAGAATTTCATTATGATTCTTATGCATTAAACATTAATAACACTAGAATCAACTTTAATACAGCAAATTTTGTCAGGTTCCAGATGTTTCACCTCATGTCACTTTGATGTTGCCAGTTACCTCATCTTTCTTATCTTTTATCTATCTTCATAAAATAAATCTCTAAAAAAAATTGAACTGACACGAAAGCTTCCAGCTAAAGCTATTATATTATATTACAAGATGTATTGTTAAATGAACAAACGAGCGGAGTTGAACCTTGATTTCGTGGCATTCCAAGCTATATGTTTAACAAATACATATATGATTTCTTTCAGAGAAAAAACAAATAATGAAATAATAATTTCTTACGACGAGCAGTGTCAAAATTCTCTCCATATACGTAGAGTGCATTACTATTCCAACATTGCTGTATCTGTCTATCCAGGTTTGTCTCATATCAGAATAAGGAAACAATTTCTTTCTGAGTAGAGGGAATATTCTGAAGGACTACATTCTCAAGGGTGATCGAACCGGAAATGATCCTGTGTGGATTATTCCATCAGCTTTCTATTCAAATCCATTCCTCTTCATCCGGATGACCGATTCTTTCCTCACGTCACCCGTTAGAACTCATCTGGAACCAACACATGCGGCAAACTTTAAGATCCATCACATCACATCGCTATGGGAGAGGGTGTTCTAATCATTAATTCAAGGATTAGATGCAAACAAATGATGATTTGATAACGTCCAGAAGCAAAACCCATCTCGCGGGGCCACCACCTGAACGAGGGTGGATACAATCCTATGATCCAACAAAGTTATAGAAAGATCTATACATAGAATGTATAGATTCAATCAATAAAATGGGATAATTTAGGCAATTGTTTCAATTTTGGCTATAATATGGTGTTACAAATAGGAAGCTTTCGAATTTTCTCTGAAAAATATGAACATGATCTAAGACTAAACGGTTTTTTTAAAACGATAAATTGGATGACATTTGTTCCATGTCGATTGTCAGAAAATCGACAATTGGTTTGCACTACTAGCCCAGTCTATAGAGACATTTGAATAGAAAAAATTTAGGGGTCTAATTTGTTCATTTTGACGCTAAAAGAAAACTTTCTACGTCAAAAAATCGGAAAATATATTACGTTGCAAGGTAATCTGAATATTGTATTTTGTTGACCAATAGAAATTCATGACTATTTAACAATTTCATTCAACAAAGAAACTGTATGGCTTTTTTCGGAAGTACAAACTTGGTTCTTTCGACAAAATCAACTGTGAATAACCTAATTCGAAATTTTGTAGATCCTTTTAATGACAATGGATAATTTTTATTGCGAAAAACTTGTTTCGACAAATTTTTATCGTTTTTAGTTATTATAGATTAAATTCATTCTTTCTTATACGAAATTGAAAACTAGTTAATTAGCAAATTTTTTTTATGAATCAATAATATTTGAATTATTTCTGTCTTACAAACTTTCAACTCCAGTTTTTCAAACTTCTTGGTAAGAAATTCAACTGATTGGTTGAATGTTGACTCACTTTTTTAAACATTATTTATGATCCTTCTAAGTTTAAGAATTTCAAACAAATGTTTGCTTTTTAATCGTTAAAAATAATTTATTTTATAAAAATATAATTATCTTGGTCGAAATTCAACTGTTTTACTGCAAATTGGTCATTTTGGAAAAAAATTATTCTTCATGGTTAAATTTTTTCCTATTGGGTCAAATATGCACCTATTTATTTGAATATTCATATTTGTTGTTGAAATTTCGATTATTTTCTTGAAAATGAAAGTTGGTCGTTGAAGTCATCTTGTTAAGGTCATGTCATACATGGGTCACGTGACCCAAATTGTCGATTTTTTCGCAACAACAAAAATGTTATTCATTTTGAATCAAATATTGTACATCAGCGTAGTTTTCTGTTTTCTAAAGTATTTCCCCAAATTTCAACTCAAAATCTCTCATGATGTGGACGTGAGTTATTGCCAAAAAAATCGATAATGTGGGTCACGTGACCCGTGTATAACATGGCCTTAGGCTTAGGTCGAAAATTCCACTGCTCAACCGAAAATTTTTACTTTTGGTAGGAAATTCTCTTTTCTTGTAAATTAAACAATTCATCATGAATGATTTTTTTTATTAAATATTCATTGTTCTTGGTTGAGGATTCATATTTTATGTGTCGAATAATTGGATATCATATCAAAACTTCAACTGTTTTGTCAGAAATTCGTCATCTTGGGAAAAAATTTATTCTATTGTTTTAAAAGATTACTATTGGTTAAAAAATTCAACCCATGGTTGGAAATTCATATTTTCCATCCAAATTTTGATTATTTTCCGAAAAGTTAAACTTGCTTCTCAAAGTCATCTTGATGAGCCGAAAATTCTCCTGCTTTTCTGAAAATCCGTCCCTGCAGTAGACATATAATATTTTCTGTTGAAAATCAAACTATTTCTTCCAAGTGATTTCTTTCGTTGAAAATTGGACTCTTTCATTGAAAATTAATCCTTTTAAATTAAAAATCCATTTTCTGGTTGGAAATGCATCCTTTGTGTGTTGAGAATTCGACTATTGGGTTAAAACCTCCATAATTTTATATAAAATATATCTATTTTGTCGAAGGTTCACTATTTCGTTGAAAATTCAACTAATTTGTTGAAGTTATCTTTTTTTATCGAAGATCTAAGTAATTTGTTGAAAATAGTTTTTGTGGGTTTTAAATCCAACTTTCTGGTTTGGATATCTTGTGAAAAATTCATCACTTTGGATCAAATTTTTTATTTTCCTTGGTTCAGAATAAACTTATTCGTTGAAAATTCAATTCTCTATGTTCAAAATTTATTTTTTCTTCTGGTTTTCTTATACAATTCCAACCACTTTGCAGAAATCCCCTTTTTTGTTCAAGATTCAATTGTTTTGTCGGAAATAAGGCCTTCTGGTAAAAATGTTTTTTCTTAGTTGATAATTCCACGACTATGGCTCGAAAGTGTTCATTTTATTGGTTGAGAATGAACTAATTTATTCAAACCTTAATTTCTTCTTGTCGAATTATAATTTTTGTCTATAAAAACCGAAGTTACACTGCAATTAAATTTTACCTGATAATCTAGTCATAAGGTGTCCCTTTATGGTTGATAAATAAATAATAAAAAAAATTTTGTTTAGAAAACTGATTCGAAATCTATTCAGAAATAAAAACATATTATAATAAAGAAGTTCGACATCGATGTGTTTAGAACTCGGTTCAGAATAGAACCAAAAGAAAAAAAATGAGAAAGGAGTCGAAGGCATCAGTCTATGGAAGCGAATGGTTTTTTGATCTCACCGCTCAGGATACGGTTCTCGCCACCGTCAATATATCCATTTTTTTTCTCTTCGAGACCCAACTTAAGAAACAAAGAGCCATCCAGTTGGACTAATGAGGAAACGCGAGGTCTGTGACGTAATTGCAACATTTTTAAAAAGTCACGAATGCATTTCAGTTCTCGCTGGTGTTCGGAATGTGGTGAATGGTGTCACGGTGTATAATTTAGCGTAGCCCATGTGGGTGCGTTCATTGTATGTTTATGGGTCGAAGGGGTTGCTTTGGGGTGTCGGGCAACACGTGTCCGTATCGACAGAACACTGCCTTCGGCCATCCATGTGTGGTCTCTACCAGGAATCACTTTACTTTTGCGGTTATTTCCACAGATTGACGCATATTTACACCGTAAACAAAAACCTTTTACTTTTCAATTTTACGCATTTAGTCTAAATTGCTGTTGAAATCTTGAAAAATCGAGGTCGTGTGCGTAAAACGGCTCCATCCTACCGGATTCAATATAGGGTTCCGACAAGGCTATAGCCAGTTTCTGTATACTAAATAAAATGTAATGAATTAGGATATGGTTATTATCACGAAGCACATTGGGACTATTTGTCATGACTTCGAGAGTACGACCTGAATGTTTGATGATGATTGTTTTTATACTGTTGGTTGACTGACGAAATGAATTTCTCCAGTTGTGATGCTGATGAAGAGTATAAACCGCTTTAAGAGAAGCTGAACAATGTATCATTCGATTGAAATTGATCGCACAGTAATTTTAACAAATTTTTTGCAACAAGATTGAAGAATCTTCCAACGACTTGTAGATAAATTGAAAAAGTTATGCAAACTCTGAGGGTAGTAAAGAAATTAGCTGCTGTTGAACAACTTTTATTTGCACTACTAGTCTCCAAATTCGCAGGTGCAGTTTTCCGACCAAACGGCATTTGATTATTTTCAAAAGAGCACATATTCCTGAGGCCCTAAGGTCAATTTTTCAGCATCCACTTATCACCTCTCCATCATCAAGAACAAAAGCTTGTCATACAAAAATAATACAATTATATCCTGGTTGAAACAAGCGAACGGGAACATCTCTTGCCGCATGGACAAAGAAGTGTTCTTCGAACAGTAGTAACAAAGACTCATTCTTTCCAAAGACTCCCTTTATCTCTTCTTTATTCCTGAACCCCACCTAAGGTAAAGTTCTGTTTCCATTTAATGACCAATAGGACGTGGGTCCCATTGGAAAAGATTGTCTGACAGAGCAAATGTCCTCATGCTCTTTATGTCCCATCCCATGATAACGGGAAAGAAACTTTGACGCAGCAAATTTCGGCATGATTCTTTATATTCAGCATTTTTATGCAAAGAATATATTCTAGCATAGCGAATTTCCTTATATTCATATTTTTTCAAAGGTAATTAATACAGGAAAGATACAGCAACATAGTCAATTTCATCATTTTTCTTATGGTCTATTGAATGATCACGGAAATTTTACTTCGACATTGAAATTCTCTCATGAGAATTAACATCGAACCAACCAAAACTAACCGACCAACCGCATTTTTCGGTCACTATAGAAGCAACTTAATCTTTTTTTATAGCTAACCAAATCATTTTGTTGGAGCGTTTTGTTCAACGAACTAGAAAGTTTGGTATACACAATGAGATTTGTTTGGAGACTAAACGAAGATATTTGCTCCAATGAACCAAATATTTTCTAGATCAACACAGTAATATTAAGCTCAACAAAAGTTTTGTAGTTTTCACGGACAACTGGTACTACCGATACCTTTATTTTCAAATCCTGACATATGATCAGCTGTAAATTAATCAAATTTTTCTATCAATGTTGAGAAAATCAAATGATCCCTGTTCAAAATTGATTCAAGCTACCGCCATAACCTCTAGAAGGCAATCCACGTTAAGATCATCCCCTTATTATGGCGACAACTCGATTGAACATATTTTGTCAGCAGGATACTTTTTTATCATATCCAGTCAACAATGGTATGAAAATCCTAGCCTCAGTACTTGCTCCATCTTTTGCAGAATTCAAGCAATTTCCATATTTCTGACAGTTGAGAATTCTAACTGACTCTTTTAATTCAACAACTTGGTTGCAAATTCATGTACTTTTTAGTCAATTTTTGTTTAGAATCGTCTTTCCGTTCGAACATTAATCATCCCAATAAAAAGTCATCTGCTTAGTCAAGAATAGAACTACTCTGTTAAAGATTAATGTCATAAGTTGAAGATCCTTATCGCAGGACGCATGTTCAACTTCTGCATCAAATAACATTTTTTTGGGTTGGAAATCTTTTTTTATATTAAAAATAGAATATTTCATTATGGGAGGAGAATATCTTGTTTTGAGTTCGGAATTCATGTATTTTGTTGTAACTTTGTCTTTCTCGTTCAGAAAATAATCTTCTCAATGGAAAATAGAACTGCTTAGTTGAAAGTTGAACTACATTACTAAAAGATAATTTTATTAGTCTCATACCTAATTCTTTGATTCACAATTCGAATATTTTTCGAAAATTCGTTCCTTCCTCTTTTCAAATTTATGTACTTTCTTGTTAATTCTGTTGTAGATGTGTTTTTTACGTAGAAAATAAGTTATCCTAATAAAAAGTTTAACTGCTTGATACAAAGTTAATATGTATATTCTAAGCCTTCTCTATCAGCTTTTAAAGGAAATTGTGCATCATTTCATGAAATAAGATTTAAAAACTTTTATTCAAAAACATGTCTTCATTCATGCGATGAATATTTTCAAATTAACTACAATAATCTGCTACTTATTCTTTTATATTTTTTGTCTGCATTTTAACTTTTCGATTGAAAAATTGATTTCCACGTGTTTTTTGCATGACTTCAGGAGAATATCAATGTGATGAAATATTATTACATATATGTCAGCTTGACATCTCATGAAATCGTTTTACTACTTGATGCAACATGAATCTGCTCCCCATGCAGGATCAATTTTCGAGTCATCAATCTTTACAATCAAGAAATTAGTTACGAATTTCTGTGAAAGAAGGGTCATCTTCCTTGCTCCACTGCATTCTAAACCCAGAACCTTTCGTTTTCCAAACGAATGCTTTCACAACTGAGCTACGAAGCGGTCCGTCGATATTCTCCTCACAGAAAGCATACCAAAGTACAACCAAAAAATGTGGATTCTTACTCTAAAAACGTACTCAAAAGAGAATTTCAAATATTTGGAACTGAAAAAGGAACGTTTCACATCTGTCTTCAAGAAGAAAAATTTTCCATCTGAACTTTTTCTCGTACTTGGCATATTTTTTGAGGAAACTCAAATTTTTCATTCTCAGAATAACAACCGCATTATTGCAAATTTGCAAGTTTTCCATAATCATCTCCCAAATTCCGAATCCTTCACAATATTGAGAGGAAAATTTTTGGTTTTGCGTATCTTCAATAGGAACATTCCATTTCGAAATACGGAGAGAAATTTTTTTCCGTTCTTGACATATTCGAAAAAGGAGACAAATTTTCAGAATAATGGCCGCCATTCTAATTATTTTACAGATTTTATTATATCTCTCTATATTTGAAACTTTTGACATTATAAGGAGAGAGAAATTTATATTTTTTTGTCAGTTTAAGAACGTACTCAAAAAACGGTTGAAAATCTTAAAGAGTGTACCAAAAACTTTCTGCATGTCTCTTCCGGGGAAAACATTTTTTCATAGCACGTGAAACGAAAATTCGACTTTCGCTGCCTCTTGAGCGATACGAATATGTCGGATTACTGCCGAGATTTCTATTCGCCACTAGTGGCGAATAGAAATCGAATAGAGCCTCGTGTGGTGCTTCCCCTCGCTCCGCTCGGGACAGCAACTCCACACTCGTCAGTAATCTGCGCCATTCGCCACTCGCCATGTAATATACTATTATTCAAACTTTTCTCGTACCTTGCATATTTTTTAGATTCAAACTCAAATTTTTATTCGCATAAAAATAGCTGCCATTCTTCGCTTTTCAATTTTTTTTTCATTTTTTTCTGATCCTAATCTTCGAAAATATAGAGAGAAAAAAAATCTTAATTTTCGGTACTTCTTCTTTATTCATAATGTGTCCCCTAAGGGTTTACATAACCTCCGTTTCTTTACATACAACAATTTTATCCTTTTCTCTTAGCCTAACTTATTTTCTAATATGTACGACACAAAGTACGACGAGCGAGCGAGCGAGTGATCGAGTGCTTGAGCATTTTTTTCTATTATCTATTTGAACGTACGAGCGAGAAAGAGACAGCGCAGCCTAACCTTATTTTACTCGAATCTACTTATTATTACTGTACAATTTCATCTACCTTATTTTTGTGTGACTTCCGTTCCCCTTCACTCCCCTTTAAATTCATCCTTTTCCTTTACCCAGTCACTCTTTCATTCCATCTCATTGGCTCTTCTAGCTTCCTCCAACTCCCTCATCCACTCCTACCCCTGTCCTTTCTCCCCCAGAATCATTACCACGTTCTCTTACCAGCTTCCTTTATCCTTCATTCCTCTCATACATCCTTCCCATACATGTTCCCATGTTTCTTCTTCCCACTCACATATTCTGCACTTTCTTTTCTCATCTTCTTCCTAATACCCTCCTTCCCTGACCTCGTTCCCCAATCTAAATCTTGCTATTCTTGTCCATCTCTTCTCTCCCCACCTCTTCTCAGAATACTTTGGTAGTCCTTCCTTTTTTACAAACTTATACCATTTATTGTATTTTGACTCCTTATTCCTTCCCCATCTTGCTATTAATTGACTTTCCTTCTCCCTTTCTTCTAATCCTTCCAAGCTTACTCATATTCCCTCTCCTATATTTCTATCCGTAAGAAACTCCCTTCTTTCCTTTTCCCATTTCGATAACTCAATATCCCTCCCTCTTCTCCCTTCCACCTCCTTCAGACATTCTTTAGCGTACTCTCCTCCCCTTCCCTCTCTTAGCTTTTCTTCAAATTTTCATGCTCTTTTCCCTGCTCTGATACTTAATTCATCCCTTTGCGTTTCCTCTCTGACCATATATCCAGGTGTCCTCCTATCCACTCCTAACGTCCATCTCACATATCGTTCTTGTATCCTTTTCATCTCTTCCCTTTCCTTCTATCCCCATATTTCTGCCCCGTAACCTAACACCGGCCATACCAGGGTGTCAAACAATCACATTCTTCTTTTCCAATCTTTCTTGAATCTTCTTTTTTCTATACCCCATACCTGCTTTATTACCCCTGCCGCTTTTTTAATTTTTTCTCTCATGTGTGCCTTATGATCCCCTTTTGCTTGCAAGGTGTATCCTGAATATTTAAACTCTTTTACTTCTTCTATCTTCACTCATTTCCATCTCCCAGTCCATACTTTTTTTCTTTCCCCTCCCTTTCTGAACCTCATTATCTTTGTCTTTCCCACATTCAAATTCAACTTTTTCTCATCTAAGTACTTCTTCATCCCTGTAATTAGACCCGCCATTCCCTCTACGTCTTCTTCCATCATTACGATAGCATCTGCGTATGCCAGTGTAGATATCTTTACTTTTCCCGTCT
>WSXT02163212.1:0-10011 GCA_011762715.2 Neuroterus valhalla | reverse complement strand
TTTATATTCAATTTAAAAAAAAATTATTCAATGTAAACAAGAAACTTACTTCATTAAAAAAAAACATTTATTTGATTCAAACAAACCATATAATTGATTTAAGAAAACTATATTCAATGTAAACAAGAACTTTACTCCATTCAAACAAAAGATTTGTTTAAACCAACCAAAAATTTGTTTGAACCAAATAAATAAGGACAAACAAACAATTTCTTTGAATCAAACAAACATTTGTTTGACCCTATATCAAAGAAAGAATTTGTTAGATTCAAACAAAATTTGTTTGATTCAAGCAAACACTTTTCTGAGTGTATTAATTTATTGGATATTTGAATTTTTACAAAATGTTTTTTCTAGCAAAATACATGCTAAAAATGTGTTTTAGGAATTGAAATTAATCAAATTTAAATTTTCCTTATGCTGCAGAATAATTATCGGCCTAAAAGTACAGACAGCGCCGCCACGTGGCTCTGGTTAAATCTCACGTCATATTTATTCTGCAGGCCTTTGTACGAGTGCCACCCGCCTGGTTTTTACAAATCGCCATAGAGAGATTATGAAGCGTATTTGGCCGATTTTGGAGGCACTGAGATGTGCGCAAGGCCATCTTTAACAAGTACAACTCACAACCTTATTTTTGCCAAAAAATGTTCTTACAGGCTGTTGCAACGCCGCTGTCGATATATCTATAGTTTAGGAGAGAAAGTATTTTTATTTTTTTCATTTTAAGGAAAATCTTTTGCAAATTCGTTGCTCAGTGAGATTGTTTTAGCTGACTTAAGTTGGATAATGAACAAGAACACAGTATGGAATGCGAACTTTTTAATATTTTCACAGTTTGGAAGTCCCCTTTTTTTAACTTTAAATGAGAAGTTCAACTTTGTCGACTTGCAAATTCCATAGTTGTATTTAAAAGTTCCATTTGTTTCGATTCACATCAATATTTTTAATTTGAAATTTTAGTATTCAAATTTTGGTTGACAATTTATCTTTTTGAGTAAAAATTAATCAAACTGTTTGAAAGTTCAATTTTTTCAGTTCAAGGTCCTCCGTTTTAGTTAGAGACTAAGAGCAGAAGAATCGAGAGAAACTTGCTGCAACTTGAATTCTTGAAATTCGCGAATACATAGATAATTGTTTTGAATTAAATATATAATTAGGCATTAATAATATTCTATTTATAACTAATTAAATATCGTTTAAAAACACACTTCTCAATTTTCTATTTTTTTAATATTTATTAATTCCATGAGTCCCATTACCTATAGTAAAAATCGTTATAAGTATTCGACACATTTTTATAACAGAATTAATTTTTATAGATGTCTGCATTTTTTACAGGTTTAACGTAACGAAGCAAAATAAATCGTTGTACGAATTTGATAAAATCAATAAAGATGTCGAAACTTGAAAGAAATTAAACTAAAATCAACTATTTTTATAGTTTACGATAGTAACCTATGTCGGTGCTATGAATTTGATAATTTTGTACAATTATTGTATTCATTGTGTAAGAAGCGCATTCGCATATAGTCAGAAAAATAATGTTTCCTTATTTTTTTCTTAGTACCCAATTATTTATTGGATATTTTAAATATTACAAAATATTTTTTCAATATGAATATATTATGCAAAAAAACATGTTTTAGTAATTAAAATTATCAAAGTTTCGAAATAATCGAATTTTCCTCATGCTATAGAATAATTATCGGCCTAAAAGTACAGCCAGCGCAATTGAGATTTTCCCGATTCCTCTACTCTTTCATGTGTTTGATGTTTAAAATAAATTCCCTCAATTCCAATTTTATACTTTGGTTTGAGTTGCCAAATTCCCGTGCGAAAAGTCTTAAAAAACCAAGACGAAAGGTCCTAGACTAAGTTAAATAATTTTTTTCTGTTGTCTACTTGTTTTGTCCTAGTTAATTATATTTTTTTGTTGAATTTGCCGTCCATATTGTTTTCCGAATTCTATTGTTTTGTTGTTACCCAGGTGATTGGATATGTTGGTGCTCTCCATTTTCGGAAAATAAGATTTGATTAAAAGTTTAGTATAATTATTTGGAATAATTAGCTCTAAATAAGATAATAATAATTTAGTTTAGATGATTTTATAAATTTTGTGGACTACCCCCTCTACCATCTTCTATACGTGGCTGAGCAAGACAGTTTTTTTTTGGTTTGAAACCAATTTCTCATTTAAATTCAGTACATTGTTAATAGAATTAATTGCATTCTGACTCAGAAAGGATCTGGCGCCCTCAACTGAGCTTAGTAAATATAAGGATTTGTTTTGTTACATAAAATTGTTTTGAACCAAGGCTTATAGCGGTATAAATGTATATCATTGTAAGTATTTAATCAAGCGATTTTTCCACCTATATCAAAACTATAATGAATCATTTTCTGACACACTAAAAAGAAATTCTGCAAATAAAAGTTGATTAGTAGATTCATTGCTTATATATTCAAAAAAATATACCCCTTTTTACTCTGAACTGAAAGGGCATTTTCGAGATACTGTTATAATCGAAAATTACTGGCGACAAATGAGAGCTAGTTAGCTAGCAGTTAACAATGATGAACACGCGATATAATGACAGGTCCTTTGTCTCCACATCCTGTTTTAGAGAATTCCCCAACATATAAATCAGGACAGCGTAAATTTACTCTATATTTTTATCTCTCTAATCGAAATTGAGCAATTATGATGCAATTAAGTTGACGCTAGACAAATTTCTAGACATTAGATTCCAATAAATTTAACGTAGTTTAACAAATTATGGATCTTTACTAAATTGATGGACAATATGAAGTATTATTGAAGTCTGTGATGCCTATTCGCTATGGGACGGTGGGTGGAGGGGGACAACGAAACTATCGAAGCGCTCGGGGTGGCTAAAGTATGCAATAAAGCAGGAAACTTTTACGTTTATTTGCATTGTGAGACACAAATAAAATGGTTTAAACGAATTGTTGTGTTATGATTGTAAAAATACTGGCACGAATAGTACATTTAAATTTTATAAATTTCCGCGATCATCTCATAGAGTGAATCAAAAAGAAGGATGGATCGCTGCCGTGAGAAAAATAAAGTAAGCAACATAACCTTTCTCAAATGACTGACCAATCAACTACTTGTTTAGAATTCAAACCGTTTTGTTAAAAATTGAATTTTCTGTTAAAGGAGCATTATTTTAATTCAAAATTCACCTCTGGTTGAAAATGTGACTGCTTTGTTGAAAATCATTTCATCTTTTTTTGGTGAAAATTGGAGTATTTAGTTGCACATTGATTTTTGAATTTGAAAATTGAACTATTTCTCTGAGAATTTATGTACTTCGTGGAAAATTTGCCTTTCTTGTAGAAAATAACTCTTTATGGTAAAAAATGTATCTTTTTGATTAAAATACATCTATTCATTTGAAGATTCATCATTATACCTGAATATTCATAGCTTGGTTGGAAATCGATTGCTTCAACTGAAAATTAAACTGTTTCTTTTTAAGTGGGAAATTGATTTTTTCTAGTTCAAAACTGGAAATCCGATGGTAATTTGTCTTCTTGAATTGAAAATCCAATCATTCGGTCGAAACATCAAATATTTCCTTGAAAAATCGATTTTTTGTAGAAAATTATCTTTTTCTTGGGAAGTTATTATTCTTCTTCAAAACATCTTCTTTATGGGGGAAAATTCAAGTTATACAGTCAAACATTTTTATTTAAGTAGAACATTCATCCTGTTAAGAACTCTTATGTTGTGTTCAAAATTAATTTTCCAAGCCAAAAATGTCACTATTCTATTTTGGTTTGAATTTTTTTATGGTTCAAGTTTCAACCGTTTCTGTAAAAAAATTGTATTTTTTGGTTGAAAGTTAATTTTTTGTCAAAAATTGAACTATCCTACTTAAATGTTCATCATCTCAGTTAGAAATTCGTCTTTCTGGTTTAAAATCCAACTACTTCAATTAAACATTTACAATTTCATTTGATTCTTCATCATTTTATACATGTAATCATTTGTTTGACAGTTAGTTTTCTTTTTTTGTTGAAAGTTAGTTTTCTTGTTATAATTAATTTTTTCTAACTGAAACTTTGACTCAATTGAAAAATCCATGGTTTCAGTTAAAAATCTATTTATTTGGTTAAACATTAATTTTTTTAAATTTGAAATTTGAGTTATCAAATTCCAGTAGACAATTCATATTTTACAGTAAAAGTTAATTTATCTGTTTGGAAACTCAACTCCTTTAGTTAAAGATTCTGTTTTCTATTATAAAACACTTATGCTTGATTTGAGATTGGTTTTTTACACTAAAAATGTTACTATTCCATTTTCAGTCGAAAATAAGTATTCTTTTACTTTAAAATTCAGATAATTTGTTGAGGCATTATATTTTTTGGCAGAAAATTATTCTCTCTATTTTACAACTAATCTCCTTGTTTGAATATTCACCTTCATGGTTGAAAATTGAAGTGTTCTAGTTAAATATTTATCATTTAAGTTGGAAATTCATCTAACATATGCTGCATTTAGCTGCAAATATATGAATATTATTACTCAGTACACAGATATACGAAATGATTCTGATATTTCCAAAGTTTTTGCATTAGCTAGTCATGAATTTTCAACACGTCTGTAAATATAACTTATATACCATTAAAAATTAATTTGTATGATGAATTTGTGAAACCCTAACCTTAAAACCGATTTAAATATGACGTAGTGTCTTTTTTGTATTCTTATATACCTTGATTTTCTTAAAATATGAACTGATGTATAACTATGTATTTCTACATTCACTCGTTAAAGGATAACTACTTTTTAATTAAATTAAATCGTTAATATTGATTATGACCCTATGTAATGATAAACAAAAGTCTCCTGCCAAAGTGCCTTCTTTGAGTCATCAGAGGGCGGCACAAGGTAATCCTATAGTCAATATTAGGACTCAATAATTTTTTCAATTAATTTATCACCAAAACACAGTCATTTTTAGGATTACGAGAATAAATATCAGACGGGTTCAAATATTACAAATGTGTTTAAAAGTAAGTTTTAATTATAAATATCTCTCAAACTTACTTTTTCGAAAGTGCGTGATGAGAACGTGTACAAGATATGCGGTCAAAAATGTTGTGTCTTACTAGTTCGAGATGAAAATCCATAGTAATATGAGGTCTGACACTATGGAACACTATATTTAACTCCTGTTGAATAGAAGTGCTAAATTGAAAAGGAAATGAGAACAGTAACAGATTAGTCAGGAAGGATTTTTTTCTATGATGCAGAAAATTCTGGGCAAAAGAGTTGCATCGTGACCGGAAATCTGCGAGCATCCTGAATATAAAAATAATATACTTGAGTTCATCTTTCAATTTTGAGAACAAAATAAATATATTGATCTAGTTAATTAAAAGCTCCAATTTCAAAGACTTTCCATGCAACTAGAAAAAAGAATATTCCTACACTCTTGAGATCTTCCTTTGTACTTCAGGATTAGCTCAAACCTGTAACTTCTGTGTTTCAATGAATATTTACATTAATTCTCGAATCGAATGAAACATAACTTTGAAAATAATCAGTCAGCCTTACTTTAACATTATTTGTTTGAAAAAAGTTTCATTCTTCGGTGGAACTTGGGTATTAAATCTAATTTTTTAATATTTTTTTTTCACATTTTTTATGTTCAATTTGTAACGAGAACTTTATCAAGAATATTATTTTTTTAACAAAAAATTTTTTCCTTTGGCAAACAAAAAAATTGATTCAAATTATTCAACTAACCCATGCTGAAAAAAAATATAATTGAGACGAAAAGCCATAAAACGCTTCTTCTCAAAAGTTTCTCGAAAACTAATCTTATTTAAATAAAATAGGATGCGATAAAACAAATCTTTCACAATAGAGAAATATAATTTTCTGCTTGAAAAGTAAAAAATAAAAGAATATTAGGTGTATTAAATTTGAGAATTTTCTTCATATATCCATTGTTGAAAAAAGATTCCTTTTTCGGTGGAACTTGAATATTAAATAAAATTCTTGAATTTTTTTCACATTCTTTTATGTTCAATTTCGTAAAAAGAACTTTATCAAAAATACTATTTTTTAACAAAAAATGTGTTAATTCAGCGAACGAAAAGATTGATCAAAATTATTCAACTTACCCATGCTCAAAAAAAATATTATTGAGACGACAAAACATAAATCGTTTTCTGTATGGAGTTATATAATTTTATACGTTAAAAGTAAAAAAGAAGAATCAGTTGTTTTAAATTTGAGTATTTTCTTCACATATCCACCTTTGAAAAAAGATTCCTTTTTCGGTGGAACTTGAATATTAAATAAAATTTTTGAATTTATTTTCCACATTTTTGTATGTTCAATTTCGTAACGAGAACTTTATCAAAAATTTTATTTTTTAACAAAAAATGTGTTCCTTCAGGAAACAAAAAAAATTGATCAAAATTATTCAACTAACCCATGCTCAAAAGGAATATAACTGAGACGCCAAGCCATACATCGTTTCTTGTCTAAAGTTTCTCGAAAATTAATCTTATGTGAATAAAATGGGATAGGATAAAATGAATAATGCACAATAGAGAAATATAATTTTCTGCTTGAAAAGTAAAAAAGAAGAATCAGGTGTCTTAAATTCGAGAATTTTTTCCTTATGTTCTCCTTTGCAGTCCTTCCAAATCACGGAACATTAACAGGAGACATTTTTTTTAAAAACGATTCTATTTTTCTATCACTACTATAAAAAAAACTGTATCATAGATATTAAGGCTGAAACATCAAATCTATAAAGACGCTTCTTCCACAAATGGCATAGGTTAACTCAACATGTGATTGATCATATACGGGCATAATCAACGTTCATAACTTTTTTTTAGAAATCAATCATGTAGAAAAATTAATCTTTTGAATTAAAGTTTTCAACTTTGCATCCTGCAATCTGCTTTCCCACATTGTGCTTGATGTTTTTATTGTTAACCCTGATGAGACCCTTCGTACGATGGGCGGAACGTTGGTAAAATGAAATCCAATCTCCACCATTGGAACCGAAAACCTTTAAAACCCTCCATTATAACATAACAATTTCATTGTCCATCTCAATCCTACATACCAAGAGCTTGAATTGAATCAATTTTCGGAAAAAATCGGACTAAAAGAAAAGCTCTCTTCATAGGGGTCAGAATAACCAAATTTCCCCCATTTTTGTTATTTTTTCAACAAATGACATGAGAAAAGAGAAAGCCATAACATAGGAAATTTAATTTTTTCAAATCTTTATTCTTTAATCCAATGGCGTAAATTAGAGCAATTCTCAAATAAAATCAAATTAAATAAAAAGCTCTCAGCATAGGGGTCTAAAAAACTAGAATTTTCCAATTTCTCTCATTATTCACCCAACGATATAAGAGAAAAAAAACATAACAATTTAATTTTAGATTTTTATCCTACATATCTCAAGCTTTTCTTTTAGCCACCAATATACAAATTCGTGATTAGAGCGAAGCTCCCAGCACGGGGGTCTGAATAAACAAATTTTTTCCTCTTTTCTCATTTTTCAATCACCGATATAAAAGGCAACCATGAAATACAAATTGTTATCTTCCATCTCAATTCTACATGTCGAACGCTTTGTATTTTTTATGCTGCGATTATCATTTTGGTCATTTTTGAAGAGGATCAGGCTTAAAAAAACCTTTTAACATAAGGGTATTCTTACCTCTCAATTTCTCCATTCTTTTACCTTTCCCCACAAATGATTGTTCACCTAAAATTTGGAATTCAAATAGCAAAACGTTTTCCCCCAAGGCTCGCAGTATTAAACAGGATTATAAAGTTTCCTACGAAACAAAAAGAACCATTAGTGTGAAACAAAAGAACTCAATCATGGATATCGAAGTTGAAATGATATGAAACTGTAGTGTAATGAGGCCCTAAAGTAGTATTACCGATTCAGGTTCTCCTGGTAAGAACCTTGAACTTGAGCGGGTTTAAGACGATCCCAGGGTATCGTGTAACTACTTGTGGCTCATCTGACCCTTCCTATTGTGCGATGCCCGGCTCCAGCTCGTCGCGACTCGGAATGGGACTGTGCTCAACCTGGGGCTCCCCTATACGTGCGATGAGAACGACTCGAACGACTCATGCCTGGTTCCTTCCTTAGCAGGAGGTAATTAAAAATATGAATTCTTTAATTCTGGAGTAAAAACTTCAGAAATATCATGTTCGAAATCTACTGTTTCTGGCATTGCCAGCGAGATGTTCATTGACTTTATACGTTTAAAATTAGGAATTTAACTCAGTCAAAACATTTTTATATCGTTCTTCTAAAAACGCGTTAATTTTTCTAATATTTTATGAAATGCGTGTGTCCGAAATTTTTTTCTGTTTAGAAGTGACAATTTTCAATGTAGAAGAATCTCTAGTTGGCGAAGCTACATAATTATACGAGGATGAGTACCTCATATTCGCCCTTTTTAATTGTCCATGAATTTTATTTAGTAGATGCATCATTTTTTTGTTAAAAATTCGTATTTTTTGTGGTCACACTTGGAAGGAAGTGCAGGAAAGTTACTGTGGAAGTTCAAAAATTCAAATTTATGATAAATGAAACTACTTCGCAAAAAATTATTTTCTTTTTGGATTAGCACGAACAGTTAGGTCTTTTCAAAAAACTTTACATTGGGAAAATTTTAGGTCATTCCAGAGAACTCTTGCCGGGATCGGATATTCTTTCACAGAGAGAATCAAATCTTCAGAGAAATTTACAAAATTGAACAATTTTCGGTTATCTGAGGGGATGCTCACCGAAATTTGATAATTTTTAGGACAAACAGCTGAGTCTTATGGAAAATTTACAAATTCAAACATTTAAAAATAGAAAAGATTCTAAATAAATTAATAGATTTGAACGATTGTAGATATTTTAAGAATTTCTGTCAAAATCAGAAATCTAAAAAAGCGAGGTATTTTTGAAAATTTGCAAATTCGAACAATTTCAGATTATCTACGGGAATTCTCTTCGGAATCGAATACTTCTCAGTAAAACGGAATATTATCAGATAACCCGGCCGGGTTATGAGAGCTAATTCGAAAACCGGACGAGTATCTATTCTCCAAACATTAGCCTCGGAATACTTGAAATGGTTTTTCATTACATAAAACATTTTATCACCAGACTAAGAACTTACCAGGAATTTTTCTTCTTTTTTTTTAACACGATGCGCTGAAAACCTATTCATTTTACGCTTTCGTTGCGTAGAAGAAGGCTTTTTGATTTTCCATTTCTCTCAAAATCTGCAGTTTTCTTCGTCGACATTATTATCATTATTTCTTCTACATCTATGTTCTGATCGCAGAGATGGCGTTATAGTCGAGCGGGAAATTTTCAAATTCGTTGTTATTTTTGCTCTACAGTATGGATATGAATATTCTTACTACTGATGGCATAAATATATACCTTGACTGAGAAAATATTAACCAATATTAACCTTGGAAGTGATGCCGATGGTTTGCGTGAATCTGGCTTTGCACCAGGTGTCCAAAATGATATTCTACAGGAAGTTTTCTACATATTGATATCCAGGGTGACCAATATTAACTTCGAAAGTGATGACGATGGTCTCCGTGCAAATGTCTTTGCACAGGGTCTCCAAAATGATATTCTACAGGAAGTTTTCTACAAATTGATATCCAGGATGACCAATATTAACCTCGAAAGTGATGACTATGGTCCCCGTGCAAAAGGCTTTGCACTAGGTGTCCAAAATGATATTCTACAGGAAGTGTTCTTCAGATTGATACCCAGGGTGACCAATATTAACTTCGAAAGTGATGACGATGGTCTCCGTGCAAATGTCTTTGCACAGGGTCTCCAAAATGATATTCTACAGGAAGTTTTCTACAAATTGATATCCAGGATGACCAATATTAACCTCGAAAGTGATGACTATGGTCCCCGTGCAAAAGGCTTTGCACTAGGTGTCCAAAATGATATT
>WSXT02163201.1:0-10011 GCA_011762715.2 Neuroterus valhalla | reverse complement strand
GAGTTGGGGTTATTGAGGATTTCGGGAAGGGATTTGAGTTGAAGGGTTCAATGTCTGACGATCTCCTGTGAGAGGGGAAAATATAGATATGTAAAAACCCTAAGAGGGTATACGTGGAGTGTAAAATCTAATCTAGAAGATATAATGAGGTCGTTGTACAATTTCTTTCACTCTTTTTTTTGTGAAAAGTGGCAGAACTACGGCCGTCACACAAAAAAGGCTTTTTTCTCCATACTTCGGTCGAAATTACTTTCCTCCGGCATCTAATAAACGGACAGTCCGACACGGAAACTAAGATAACCATCGGAATCGTCTTCCAAACGTCTCCGTGCGCGATTTTTCTTTTTTTGAAAAAGTAATTTTTAAACAATTAGAGCATTTCTAACGTTATTGACATTTGTAAGACGATTCCAATGGTTATCTTAGTTTTTGTGTCGGTCGTAATTCATGAGACTCTCGTTGCTGCTGTCAGCCAGAATTATTTCTGCGTGTACTCTCGCTTGTTGATATAACATCAAAGCTTTCTTGGATTTGATTTGTGTTATTATACGTATTAAAATATAATTTAAAAATTAATATTAACTAAAGATTTATGATGAAAAATAAACAAAATGAATGAATCATTCCCTTTCGCCAAAACCATGGATGAGGAAGAAAAACAGTATACACCACGCAGGCAGAATTTTGAAATTCCTGCACTGCGTGATATGGTGCCGGAGCATGATAACGTGGGAACGGCTCATCTCAAATTGGAAATTCGAACAGATTTCGATGAATAAACTCAAAACGGACTTCGTAAACAAAGGAAATTGAATTTAGACTTGATTAAGTATTTTTTGGGGGTGAAAATCTGAATTTTTTAGCTTAAAAATCCAATTTTTTGAAAAAAAACATGCACAACTTTTATGGAAATTAAAGGATCGGTGTTTCCTCCGTTCACAAAGTCCAAAGTTTATTCATTAAAATCTGCTTGAATTTCCAATTTAAGATGAGCCGTTCCCACCTTATCATGCTCACCGCGAGTCAATTATAAAAAAAGGCTTTTTTTACGATGGCCGCAGTTCTGACAATTTTCATAAAAAAAGAGTGAAACAAATTGTATAACGACCTCATTATATCTTCTAATAAATTTGTTTTGTTTTTTTTCGATTGAACTAAACCTTTATGAGTTTGAGAAAGGATTTTTTGACAATGATCTTATTTTCAGAACAACAAGTGATTATAACCCCTTAACTGAGCTGAATTCCTAATTTCCAACGTACAAAGTCAATCAACGCATCGTTGGAATCGCTAGAAATAGTAGATTTTGAGTATGATATTTCAGAAGTTTTTATTCCAGGATGAAAGAATCTCGTGTTTTGTAATTACCCCCTGCTGAGAAAGGTATCTGACATGAGTCTTTCCCATCGCCTGTATAGGGGAGCCGCAGGTTCAGCACAGTCCTTTTCCGAGTCGCGACTATCTCGAGCCCGGCATAAGATAATAGAAAGGGTCAGATGAGCCTCCAGGTAGTAGACGGTAGTGCTGAGATCGTCTCAAGCCGAAATTTCAATAAAAAATTGTCAAGAAAGAAATCATAGCCCTTTCTCGATTCCGACTTCCTCGACAATGTCATCTCTAGCGTTCAAGTTCGCGTCACCTAAGTTATCGTAGTCAGGAGGTTCCAGGAGTCGATACTCATCAATTCGATGCTAGAAATTAAATCCTGTTCGTTGAAAAAATGCTCTTTGGCCAAATTGAGATGGTCAGTATCTTAATTTTCTAAAAGAAAACTTTTTTCAGTTCTTTGTAAATTAAAAAAATTGGGCAAAGAGTTGGTGAGAGGAACAGTATTAGGAGCCGGAAGTCATCAAATATTTCATGAATCATTATTTACGTTAAGCAAATAAATTATGCAACTAAAAAATATAGTTTTTCAAATATTGAGTATCGTCAATGTGTCATTAGAAAAATTGATTGAAAATGCACATTTGGCATTAGAAATTGAGAAGTTCTCGCCCGCCTTCATGGCGTGCGACGCATAAGCGTGGAACGGTCGAGTTGATATGCAAGTTTTTCTTTATGTGCATTATCGTGCGCGTGATGTCGAGGGCCTCGAACTCGTTCTTTGTCTGTGGAATTCCCGCAAATGAATAGAGTAGAACCGGGACGGCAAGCATGTTAGTCGGAGATATCTTGTTCAACGGCGGCAGATTGGAGATCAAATCTGTCGGAGAAGAAGTTTGTGTCTACTTCTTCGAACCTCATTCGTTGATATTTTATCCTAAATGCGGCTCTCAGGTGCGCCTGGGTATTTGTAGGTCTCTCCAGCATCACTGTGTCCAATAGCACTTCTGTCCACAAGCTCGAGGTCAATATCTGCAAATTGGCCACGCTTCAGGTGAATCTTAGCACACTTGACCCTCCAGGAAGTGACGCGGTTAGTTGTCACACGATACTTTCCTTCTGGTTTCCAAAGAGGCATCAATCTCTGCATCCCACTATATGTGGTTGAACTTTCAAGCCTTCAAGCTTCGAGCAGACGTAATTTTTCTTCGAAAATTATGATGTATTAGTTGCGGTTTTATTGTTTGGCAGCCTTTGATATTAGATTACACGAGATCGGTTGTTACAAGTACACATTTAAAAGATAAGAACTTGCAATCTACAGGCTTGGACTTGCTTTAAAGAACCTTGTTTTACTATTGGTTAAACTTAACGACGACCCCTTCTTGATTCCATGAGTCGTTGGTTCTCTAATTCATCCCACCCTAGAGTTTCGCTCTTGCCGGGACCACGAAAGCGTCCGTCGAAGAGCAGGAACCCTTTCCACTGGAAATTTTACTTGAATTAAGCCGGAAAATTTAGAATCGCGCACGTCGCATTGCGAATAAACTTCACTTCTTATAGTTTTTTTTCTGATGATCATCATATAATTATACTTTTCATTATTTTAAATAATAGCTTTCAGAGCAATATTACTTAACATTGGGAATAAAGAATAAATGAACATTTTTTGGATTGTGTGAACCGTTCTTCAAACATTGCAAACTGGCATTGAACAAATACATACAACAATTGACTAATTATAATTATAATAGTCAGTTTATTTTTCATCACTTTCTTTTCGGTTAAACTAAACTATCAAGACAGGGCCCATGGTACGCGTGACCGTAATCCACAACTTCTGCGGGCTGCTGCTGCACAGCCGTATGGTGTTTCACCATTTGGATAGGGTATCTTTCGGTGGGGGTCTTTTTGAACAAAGGCAATTCATCAACTATTTTTGGAACAGATACTTTTTTTCATTTATCAAATTAAACCTAACGTGTGTGACACTAGATGATTGGTGGCACAACCACCACACTCGAAAATCAAGAATTTAGGAGTAAAATTTTATAAGAACTCAACAATTTTGAGAAATGTTTCATTGCAGATCTTGTTTGAACAGGGAGAAAGTTCAGGTTGTGTTGAGTTCTTATGCTAATAATAGTATTTATACACTATGGTACTACCACATAGAATGGAATAGGGCTTTGGCTCAGAACTTTCTCCTTATTGGTCTTTGAGATTGAAAAATTGAAGCCTATGTGTGTGGTGGGAAAAATTAAGTTACAATGTTCTAAATTGGAAACCAGTATATAGTACATGATTCTTTTGTTTGCGATTTCGAAATTAATAAGTATTTTTTCTTAGGAACTATCTGGGAAAGTGCGATTAAACTTCAAAGATGAGGAAACATTGCGAGTTTTAGCAAAAACTTTGCTGAAGCATGACTTCGATTTAGAAGTAGAAATACCTCAATTGAAATTGATTCCAGCTATGCCTCTTCGTCTTAATTATATATTGTGGATCGAGGACCTACTCAATCATGCTGGATTAACTGACATGGAATGTGTCCATGGGATTGACATCGGTAAGAATTAAAAATTTTAGATATTGCCCAAAATTTTGATGCTTGAGCAGTTGGCATTTTTCCGAAAAAAAAGCAATCCGGTCAATGTACGTTGGCTTTCGATGATACTATCGACCGGTAACGCAAACGCACTTTTAGGACACTTGAGAACTTTTTCTTCATCAGTGAGTTGTGTCTTACTTGTAAATAAACTTAAATTTGTTATGAAACGCTTCCATTCTGATAGGAATTCAACTGTGCGACCACATATGGAGACTACAACCATAACCGAGCAGGGACAAGAAACCACACGTGGACAAAACAGAAGCTGTCTCCCTCAGTTTTACTTATCACTCAGTCTGTGTCTTTCTATCAAACAAAGGTGAAATGTACAGTTTATCCCAGAGCAGCAATGTACCATAATTCCATCGCCCCTGGTATTCTGCTTGCGCTGGTTTGCCGTTTTTTCTCTAAGTCTCTGCTTCCCTTTCCAACCAATTAATTATCTCTTCTTGTCTGGGTGTTAGGTTGTCTCAATTATGGTCAATTCATCCTGCCTTAAATAGTTGCACTTTTCTTCTCAGTTGATCCAGTGTATGGTTCCACTGTTCTTGTCTCATTGATTTACATTTAATCTCTTCATTCGTCCTTACCTGATTTTTATATGTAGGGTATTTCAAACCTACTTCTCCAGTTCCTCTTTTTTCACAGGTCAGCTAAACTTCTCAAATGGTGGGATTGCCATAGAGAGCTTATGAGAATATCATATCAATCTTGCAATAGAAAGAGGAAATATAAGGAGGAAAAAGACTAAGAAATTACTAGGATCTATGCTTGTTCTATCACAGATTATAAGTACGCTGAACTTATTCAACTTCATAACAATCTATTTTATATTTTTCCTGAAACTATCTTTAATACCTTTTATTATACATTAAATAAATATTTAAAAAGTTGCGATACAAGTTTTACCAGAGTCCTAAGAAACTTCATTTCTTATATACTTCCATTCTAGAGTATTAGGTTTTCTTTTTCTCCCTCCGTTCAATTCGTTAAATAGTGAGAGTATGAAAAACATTTTCCAAAATAATGTTGTAAACCACGTGATTACATAAGTCACAACCTTTGCCATTTCTTGCGGTTTTTGTTTTATTTCCTGGACATTCATTCACATTGAACATTTACCTTGTCATTTCTACATTTTTTCCATTCCCTCGCTTCTTGCCGTAGATTTCAGAAGGTTCCAACACGCACTAAACAATTTGGTATCCTTGTCAAAGCTCACTCCATTGCCGCTTGAATGCTCAGCACAAGGGGACTTATCGCTTGTTGATATCTGCTTAGCAACTGTTGAATCCTTTTTCTAGCACATCTCGAGTGTATTTATTTTCTTTCGCAGTATGTCACATTTAGCAGCATCGCCAGACACAGACCTCTTGCGTAATCTGCCTCTTCCTTTCGGTACCAATCGGTTAATAGTATCTTCTTTTCCAACTCTATTGTCGCTATTTTTCTCAACTTTTACCGCGGCTCGTGCTTTCCCTACAATCTTCCCACTCTTATCATTATTTGAATTACATGATAGGTATCCGCATCAAACTAATAACTGTCTCTTGATCATGATTTGTTATCTATCGTCTTTCTCTCCTCACTCGTACGCACTCCTCATCACTTCACAACAGATATTGAAGGACCAGATTGTAAGCGAAGCAACCACGCATGACTGCGATCATCACGAAACTCCTGGTCAATTTTCCAAAAGTTTCTAAGATTTTTTACGCACTTGCGAAATCTCTGGCGAGGTTTTCACTATTTTTCAACTGTTTTATTTGCTGAATCCTTAGGATTTCCGAAATGTTGCAAACTATGATAGCTCAGCCAGCGAACGAATGGCAACGGTGGAAACTTGCAGTGAATTTGTATTAGATTCTTGATCCTTAAGCATATGTTTATAGCTAATTCTTATCGATAGAGGAAATTAACTACTTGCATGAGTAAGCCATGATATTTATTTTCGTATGTACAACTACAAGTTGTTGGCTGTTATAGATTTTAATTTTTTTTCATGCACGCTCAGCTGTATGGAAATAATTCATTTTACTTTATTATTTAAAAACAGGTACAGGTGCTGTTTGTATATACCCACTGCTATTTGCTAAACTGTATGGGTGTAAAATGACTGCTTCAGAGATCGACCCACAGAGTGTAAAATCTGCTGAGGACAATGTTAAACGCAATGAAATGCAAAATTTAATCAAAGGTAAGAGGTGAACTTCTAGTCCACCTTCATAAAACATAACTAAATCAATAGAATTCATGAATGAACAGTCATGTACGTCAGAAAGTGCATATGATTTGGAAGGACGCAGGATATTGACCAAAGTTTTTCAGATACTGGGTTATGAATTGACTGGGGTTAACAATATTGACTTGAAATATGTCTTGCCTACCCTCTTTATTTGATTAATCAAAAAAAAGAAAGAAAAAACGAAATTAATATTCTCGTATAAGAGCATACAAAGAATAAAAATTGAAAAATCTTCTTCACTCCCTCACAATTTGATAAATTGAACGAAAGATGAAACAGAAAAAAATTATCTTCTGGGATGGAAGCATATAAAGAATAAAACAGCCAAAGATTACGGCAAAACTTACATCGTAAGCCTCAAAATTTGGCACTTACTATAAAGAAAAAAAAAATTATTTGACGGTATTAAGAAGGTATTCAAAATAGTTTGAGGAAGGAAAGAAAATCGTTCTATAAATGTTGAATAATGTCAGTATACCTAAAATCAGTGATTCAGCCCAGTGTTTCAGTTTAAAAGTTAAAATAAAACTCTGATAATTGCAGTGCTACCGCAGACGAATTTACAAATCAAAATAACTGACTCTTTGAACTCAGACTCCAGTCATTGGGGGTACTGAGTGGGAATGAACCATATTTGTTCGAAGAAAGTTATTCTTTTCCGTGAAAATCAAGATTGAAAGTCCGGATGTCACAGTATGACAGATAGAAAAAAATAAATATTTGCTGTCTCGAAATTTCGACTAAATGTATAGGATTTTTTACGAACTTTTGATGCTTTAATGTCATATTCTAAGAAATGTTAGTTATCTATTTCCGTACTGACACCTTTTGATTCTCCAAAACACCGAGCTGGGAAGTGAATCCACAACTCCCAGCGGAGTCCCGGAGATTTTTTCAAACAAAAGGATAATAAGAATGTAAAATATTGTATTTTTCACAGTCGTTTCTGTGCTCAAAGGAACAATCCTCACCGAATTGTTGGACGACAATGAAAACTTCTCTTTTGTGATGTGTAATCCTCCTTTTTTTAAAATCAATGGTGATCCAGAAAAGACACCGAAACAACTACCTCCACGAAATGCCCCAACTGGAAACGAATCGGAGTTGATCGTTGAAGGCGGGGAAGTAGCTTTCATCATGAGGCTTATTGATGACAGCATTCTGTTACGGGAACGAGTGCAGATTTACACTACCATGATTGGTCTAAAAAGAAGTTTAATCCTTTTGAAATCAGAACTAAAAAGTCGGAATATTGAGAATGCAACATGGACTGAATTTTGTCAAGGATTCACAAAAAGGTGAATACATTGTTCTTTTTTACTATTTGAATAGTATTGTAGGAGCAGCAAGAAGAATGTCGTCGTTAAATTGAATAAAAGTTTAGCTATTAATTATCGTTGGCAAACAAGTTTCAATTCGTTCTGCCGTTAAAGTGATATTCTTGTCATTTTTGCATCGCAAATAAAAATAAGAAAACATTAATTGTAAAGGCGCGCAACTTGAGAAATGTGGCTCTGATAGTCAAATTGGACGATTTTGACCTTCATAGGGTTCTGAACGGGTTAATTTTGACGCACGTTGTGGACTTTGGGCTGAGACTGCCTTGTTATGTTCAAATAATTATTTAGCTTACAAAATGATAACCAAATAGATTGAACTCAAGGTGACAATTTATTTGCGCATTTGCGGCCCACGATGGTTTTTCTGGATCGAACGGACTTCCAGCTGAGGCCGCTGTCGGGGTTGCCCTTTACGACGTTTCAAAACCGGAAGGAACTTTGCAAGACCATGATTGACTAATCTGCGCTAGCCTCTCGACGGTTCGAAGAAACCGGAGGTCGGGTGCCTGCCAAAGCAAGTGGGTTTTTACCTGTTTTTATAGGCGATTCTTGGGGTGATCTGGATAGCAGGGGTACCTATTGGAATTACAAGTCATTTGTATAAACAAATCTTGAGTGATGTTGGTTCATGAGCACATCATTTTCAGGATGGCCAATAGGTTTCATGATTTACCACAAGAAGTGCTTTGATACGAGGCGGTCATGTGCCCAAGGGTTGGATGTCATCGAGTGTTGAATTTATTTGATGGAGGACGGAAGGCAGTGGATGTCGTACGGGAAATGATCTGTCAAGGCGAGGATAGATTATCTGCAAAAGTTGATTTTGCAGAAGTGGATGACCTCTACGAGGCGTAGATGTTGTACGACAAGATTGGGACAAATTATTTGTAAGAGTTTATTTTTTGAAAAGAGTGACTTGCCATAGGGAAATGATGTCATATGGTAAATGATTCGCCACAGTCGTTGAATGGCATGCAGAGGAATTTATTTGCAACTGGGGATTGTTTCACCAAAGGGGGGTGACTATCGTACTAGCTGTTGATTCAAGGGGCAGACATATTAGTTAATGTGACAGGTTCTTCAGAGGATTGAATTCTGAGAAGGAAATTATTTCAAGAAGCTTCTTGCCATTCTTGCCGCGCGCTCTTTGCTCGCGCGTCAAATGAATGTCTCGTTCATTATCGACCATTTTCCCCACTCTTTGTACAATATACTATTTCCTTTTTTTATATCGGGACAGAAAAACTAGCGGTTCAGACGTTAGCACCATGCGTAAACTTTGATGCCAGTGTTTCTTTTTCGACCTTAACTTTTTCCATAATAAAAATATCATGGTCAAATTCTTATTCACCTGGTTAACGGTAGTGTGATCTTTATCAGTGCACATATACCAGCGCAGTCAGACCACGGCTCAAGTGCTCAATGCCCAGTTGGCTTTTGGCGCGGTATCATGTCCTGGCAGTATAATTCATTCCTACCAGAGATCTATAGGTTGCAGCAAGGCGGGTGGCACTCCTATAAAGGCTTGTAGAATAAATGTGACGTGAAATTTGACCAGAGCTACGTGGCGGCGCTGGCTGTACTTTTAGGCCGATAATTATTCTATAGCAAAAAATATCAAATTCATAGCAATCGATATTTGTAAACATCGTAAACTATATAAATAGTAGATTACAATTGAATTTCTTTTCAGTTTTGACATTTTTAATTATTAATAAAATCAACAATTAATTAAACCATATTATAAAATTCTATATTTCTCTCCAAATTTAGACAACGATTCATTTTGCTTCATTATGTTACAGCTGTGAAAAATTAAGACATCTATAAAAAATAATTATGTTATAAAATATGTTGAATACTTATAACGTTTTTAATTATAAATAATAGGATTCATAAAATAAGTAAATATTACAAAGTTAGAAAATTTAAAAGTGTATTTGTGAACAATAGTGCGTGTGTGTGTGTGTGTGTGTGTGTGTACAGAGTGTCCTGGTATTCAAAATTCTTTTTTGTATTTTTGGATTCCGAAAAAAAACATGGAGTCGAAAATAATAACAAAGTTTTTTTGCCAAGTGACTGATGCAGTTTCACACTTCAGCAATATACAACAATTGGAAAAAATATGTTTTCCTAAAACGTTCGATTCTGTAACAGTACAAAAGGGATTGGGATATTTAAATCCTGTCGAATTATCTTGAATTCTTGCAGAATTCTCTAGAAATCTGAAAAATTCCTTCAAAATCTGTAAAAGGCTCGTGGACACTGCTGAATTCTGTAGAAATTTCTCAAGTTTTGGAAGTGTTTCGAAAATCTGCCAAATTATTTAGAATTCTTGTGGAATTCTCTAGAAATCTGTGAATACTGTCAATTGTGTATTATCTGTGGAATTTGAGGAATCCCCGTCAACTATTGTGGAAGTCTCCGGAAATCTGTGGAATTCTCGTAAACTCTTGCAGAATTCTCTGAAAGTATGTAAAATGCTCGTG
>WSXT02163190.1:0-10011 GCA_011762715.2 Neuroterus valhalla | reverse complement strand
TATTTACTTTTGTTGTTTACCTGATTTATTTCAGCGAATATTTCAATAACGACGCAAGATAGAAAAAATCGCTAAAATACTTTTTGGTAGAACTTTTTTAGAGGAATAACTTCGATCATTGGACCTTTTTCATATCTCTTTTTGTTTCTGCAGAAATCGTGAATTTTTATTCTTTTGGAGGAAAAAAAATTCTTTCTTATTTCCAAGACGCGGGCACAAGGTAAACTCATATAGAATATATTTTCTGTATTCGTACTAACTTGAAAAAACAATCAACAGAAAAAAAACGCTGGGATTTTTGAGAAAATTGAGTTTGAAAATTTTCAAAAAAAACCGCTGCCATTTTGTCCATTTTCAGAGTTTTCATAATTTTCTCATGGAATCTGAAACAGAATAATGAGATCTATAGGAATCGAACAAGAAATGCCAAATATTTGCATTTGTTGGAATACTAGAAGACTTGAATACGTGTCGTCTAAAATCTTTTGAAAAACAACACATTTCATTTTGGAACGATTCTGCGACTTGAGCTTACACAGCCTGCCCGACTGGAAATGAATTTCGCCTGAAATAAAAGTTAATGAGCATGAATAAAATATGCTGTTAAGTATGAATTTTCTTATTTTTCTGGAGAACGGTTGGTGGTGGAGAAAAATGTCTTGAACATAAAAAGTGCATCTTTTCAAGATTTCTGACTTTCATTTGAATAAAATATTCGAAACACTTATAATAAATTAAAGGAAAACCATAAAATTTTATTCACAAGAAATTGAATAAGAAATGCAAAAAAAATGTGATTTAGTTTGAGATCAGATCAAAAAATAGCTGGTAGTTTTCCGAAGATCTTCATTTCTCAAGAACATTATTTTTCGAAATAACAGTCGAAACGCTTTTTTTTAATTAATTTTCATACACTATACCTTACAGTGTGAAATGAGGGAGTAAAGATACATTTTCAATTTGTATTGCATTTGGGTCAATAGAAAAAGAGTGGAAATTACGTCACAGATTCTAAAAATCATAAAAAATTTTAGATAATGATTCAAAGACTATAATGATTTAAACTTTTCTTTTTTTCTGAATACGCATTCACATTATACATAGATACTCGTACAAGTACCAAGACATCATTTTTGCCAAAATCGAAAGATTGAAAGAATCAAATCATTTGATTACATTTTTACTATATTATCAGCTTTCTATGGCTTTCATTCGATCTATATATTTTTCATCCATTTTCCCTATGGTTGAGAACTAGAAAAATTCTAATTCCATTCCTTAGTTTATTGTGTGGTGACATTACAGAACTGGATAAGCAACAAAATCGAAATTTTTTAGTAGAGCGAAAAAACCTCGTGTAAAATCCAAATGTTAATTTAGAGATGAAACAAAATTCCACTTTCAATCTGGAGTGCTGCTCTTTTACAAAATGTGTATTCGATTCATTTTTTTATGTTGTTTTTTTTTCATTATGCCTCTGCTGGTATTTTCTTTAGTATCTGAGAATGTTGAAGAACTTTAATAAATATTCAGGTGCTTTTTCGCAAAGTGGTGCAGTATCATCAATAAATTCAATGTGTAAAGGTAGAACAATAATCATAATGTAGTGCACCGAAGGAAAAGAACTAGTTTCATTAACAGAATTGCACGCTCTTCATTTTGATGTTATTCCGATTGTGGAAGAATTCGAAGTATACTTCGATTCGTGGAAGATAAGGTTAATGCATTTAAGCCACAAAGAAACTCCATTCAAACTCATTCCAATAAGAATTAGTTCAAAGTTATGGCCTTGAAAATTGCATTCTCACACTATAATTTGATTATATTATTGAAAACTTAATTAGTTACTACAGATAATTGATTGGAATTTTTAATACTTTTTTCAGATTCTTTTAAATTGTGTCTCCTAATTTTATAAAAAAGTTTTCTTTTAAAGGAACTTGGAGTTATATCCATTTTTAATCAGGCCGGTTTTATACAACAAGAATCGAAATATGTTGTTGTTAAAGGAAATAAGGCGACACTTATTTTTCCGATTTGGGAAGAAAATTTTTCCATGAAGTTTTGAGTATTTTAATTTTGATTTTTATTTCAATTAGGATATATGAATATTCCGATTTGGCTAGACCATTTTTGTGGCTGGGAGAATTTTTTTTTTCTTTAAACCGAATTTTCGCATTTTCCTGTAAAACAACGAAAGATGCGGACAAATCTTGGCATGAAAGGTTTCATACACAGAAAAGTTCTAGAAGAAAATGCCACTTGCATTTTTGTGATATCTTCACAGTAATTACAAAAAAGCATCGCGAATAAAAAGACGAGGTTCTGAAGCAAATCTTGGGTATTTTTCCTGAATTTTGAAAAACTGAGAAGGAGATTTTCTGGACAACCCTTCCTTCTTTATTTCTTTCAATATTTTTAAAAAGTTCTCCTGTGATAAATGCTTCATGCTGGATGTATCTTTTGTAGCACTTTTCTATACGTGCAAACTATAATGCTTATTCTTTTGTAACATTCGCCATTAAAAGAAAAATTCGACAGATCGACTTTACGTAGAAATAAATTCTTCTGGCCAGAAAAAATTATATTATCCGAATCGGATCTATAACTGTACAGCTTATTTGGGAATATTGTAATTCCATGAAAAACAGACGTCAGAATTCAAATACGCGTAACTTTGTGGAATTTTTTTTTTCCTGAAATCGGACAAATTCGTGTCAACTTATTTCTTCTGAAAAACAAAATCTTTCTTTTCTAAGAGACTCTGCGATCCAAAATGTAAAACATGGTTTGGAATTAATTCGGCCATATGAATAGACTTTTTGAAAATAATTTTTTTTTTGTTATCAAAGTTAGTTTCCTATATGTGAGAGTCTTTTGTGTCATCATTTCTATTATAAGAAATAATTTTTCAATTTCTAAAGCTATATTATGTTAAGAAGAATTCTAGCCCTCCATATTACTGAATTTTAATGAGACTTCCTGAATACGTGACGAAATTCCTATGGAATAGGGGATCATTCTGAAGATCCCGGGATATGAAAACTGAATGAAGTCAATAAAACTATCCTCCTCCAATTTTTTATGGAACCGAAAATGACGCCGATCGTCATGAAAGGTCAGGTTTCATGAAGAACTGATAGTTTAGAAAATCTTTATTGATATGTTAAACATAAATTTAAAAATTCCTAATTTGAAGGTTTAATGCGTTCTAAATTTTCAATATTGAGATATCAAAGACTAAAAAATTGTACATTGTACAATCTTCAGAAATTCAAATTCAAAATTGTTTCGTTCTCAATGCTGTCAGTTTTCAATCAAATGGAAGCTTTTTTTAGAATAGATATTTGGAGACATGATCCCTAACAAAGTCTTAAGTGTAAAAGAACCTTTTTCAGTCACCCTGTTGGTTCTTTCAAATTATAAATTGCATTAAATGTAATTTTGTAAATGTTTTATTTAATTTATTGAAGGTTCTATAGGTTTAAAAATGAAATTGGTTTATTTCAAAGGGTACATCGAGTTTCAAAAGTGTACGATTTTAAATGTTCCACATTTGCAGATTGTCCGCTTTATTTTGAAAGATTAAAAATTGAGACCAAATAGCTTTGAATATTTCAATAGAAAATTATTAAATTTTCAACGCATCCAATGCAGGGTTTGTCTAGATTTGAAATTTTTCCAATTTAATATTGTAAAATTGTTCAATTCCATTCACGAGTACTTTGAAAATTGCATACATGATTAAGTTTCTATTCGATATCATCAAATTAACGTTTTCAGTTTACCATTTTTCAATTATTTGGGTTTCTGATTTTTAAACAATGTACAATTTTCATTCATATGTTTTATTTTAACCCGTTCTTTGATTTTTAATGCCTTGATATCAAAACTTTCAAAATAATTCTATTTCTGTAAAGGTTTTTAATATAGAATTTGTATACTTTGCTGAGAATTTATTCTTGACGATATTTCAAACCTCCGCGCGCAAATACCGCGCCATTAAAAATCTAGAGAGAACATAGGAACTTTCGGTTGAGGTTATGTCTAGGGAAAAAGGGAAAATAGTGTCCCGCAGCCCTGCGCCTCTGCCCCTACAGTCTTCAGTCGCAGTTTGGTCACGATTAGGGGGTTGTAGGGGACTGGGGACAGGTAATCCGACAATGGCCGTCTGTGTCATTTCCAGTTCGTTTTCTGGAATTTAATGTCAGTATGGACGCGTGATTTTCGTTTCTTAGTGTCCTCCGATCTACTATGTGCCGCGCCTGATTCCTTGAGCACCTTCGTCGCAGACCGAGTACAGAGGACAAAGAGTTAGAGATCCATGGCCGCACGATCGCGAAACTGTTCGTGCTTTCTAAACTTCATCAACATGATAATGACGTGATGATGCAAAAAGACAAAGTGTCGCGAGCAACATAGTGACCCGCGAGAGTGAAACACGGATTTCTCGCGATATGGAGTCGATCAGAAAATGGTTCTACAGGCCTAAGGTGAGCCTCTCTAATTCCTCAATCTCTCACAAAGAGCGAATAAAACTCGCCTTTTTTACCCTTGCAATCTTCTTCACGATGCATTTCACATGGTGTTTGTTTTGCTCCCTGACTCCGATTTCCGGGAAACCACCTGTTTGCAGAAAATCCTCATTGGGAATTACGCACAGGTATAAATTAATAAGGTCGCAGACTCCATGATCGATTGCACGTACGCAATTGCTCCTATTTCTGCCTATTTTGTTGACGAGTTCATTCGCCAATCCGAGACAATCGCCAACAAAATTTTGTTTAAATTAATCAATTAAACGAGAGCTTTCTCATTCTTCTTTGTCTGAAAATATCTGAAGAGATCGAAGACTGAGCAGATTAACACGCACGTCCAATCAACACATGATGAGCTGCGATTTCGTAAAAGTCTGCGACAATTTTGTGAGTGAAAGTCCTGGAAATTGTAGATTGTGCGAGTCACCCGTAGACACCTTGTTGTTTACAAGGCCTAAATGTGCTACGCACACAGTCGCTGAACACGAGGTTTAGAGCCCAAACAACGCGTTGACTGTAATTTGTTTTTTATTGTGATGACAGATCTTATCCCTTAACCCAACAAGTTTTTGGAGCAAGTTGAACTTTTCAGCGAGATTTTAGTGTTCACTCTAATTATTGAAATCATTTATTATTTATTAAGAAATTTCATTAGGCAATAGTAAAATGAAATAAAAATTTGAAGTTAAATAAAAACATGCCACTGTTTTTCTTATTCAATTGTAAATTTTACGTTTGTTGTTCAAAGATTGGTTCCTTATCTCTTTTAAACACTCGATAATGATTTTTTAAGCATAACAGACTCAACCATGTCAACTTCAAATCTTACAAGGTTATAAATGTGATACAGTTTCTACTATCGAGTGGTGAGATAAGCTGATAAGTCATGGATGACGTGAGTTATTTAAAAAAATTATCGTCACTTTCTCAAAATATGAATGTTTTACTATATGTAATAGACCTTTGCTCTCTGTTTCATGTCCCGTTTTAGTTTTTACCTTTCAAACATTTATTGATGGATTGCGGTAATTCGGAAAATATTATAAATCAAATAATTCATTTTAATGATAGTGGTAAACATAAATTCTCGAAGATTGAATAATTTCTTAACTGAAGATTTGAAAAAATATAAGGAGGATGAATACAATTAAACCCTTGGAAATTCTGCAATGTCCGAATTTTTCATCGCTCAAATTTATTCAGCAAACTTCCAATTTGTGATTCCTTAGCATAATATCTTTGAATTATTTTTCAGGCCAATTGGGTTTTACAAAATTTTTCATCGTCTCTTATTAAAATATGACGATTTTTTTGTTAGCACCGTAGTTTTGAATAACGATAGCTTTGCTGCTCATGAGATTATAACTATGTTAATAAATATTGATCAACTCAATAAAGCTCTGAAGACGTAAACAAGTTGCTTTGACATGCAAAGATATTAGGCGCATTCATGGTGATATTAAATTGTGAAAAACTGTGATGGAATTCCACTCATTTGTGCGGAAATTCTTTATTCTGTTCGTAACTATTTATTCTACTCAACGAAACATCTATGCGATCAATTAATACCATGCAGTCAGTGATTGACTTTTTAAAAAATGCTTTAAAAATTGAAATTAAAGTCAGTCGCTCCAAACATTGCATATAAATTTTGGATTCAGTTATTGTACTGCCCTTTTTTCTCGTAAAATTGTATGTTGTAGAGGAAAATAGAAGTTCAATTCTTCAATTACTCTCTCAATTGAAAATTACTTTCTTAAATATTGTACTGCTTACTTATGGGTAATGGCGCAGGCTCAGGCGAGATTCCCTGATTTATAATTTATTGTGACGTACGTTACCAACCAGTAATTCTACACCGAATTGGCAGACCACTAGACTTGATGCCTCCAACATAGTATAGTGGATTTTCTCTCTATATGGTTTCACGGAATTTCATGTAAATTGAAATTCGTGGTCAATTTTTTAGGTAGACTTCCTTCTCAATGAGAGGCTTATATAGTGTCGTCCTTAATCATAAATTTTCATTTGTTATCATGTCTGGGTATTATTTATAACTTTTCATTCTATATACGGAATGAAATGAAGAACTTGCGGGATTCCTCTTTTAGACTAATCACTTTTTAGTCTTTTATTATTTTCAAACCGATAAATTTTATTCAGCTCCAAAAAATCGATATGTTAAAACTAGCAATTTAGATTTTCAATAGGCTTGACAAACAATTTTGAATATTTGGTGCCAGTAGCTGAGAAGCTCGAAATTTCCTTTCGGGAGAGATATGGCGCCTTTCTTTTTGAACATCTGGCATGTGAAGAATAGGGTAGTTTAACGACTGTGAGGAGGGAAAATGATATTACGCATCCCGATGACTCATTCTTGTGTGTGTGATCATTCTACAGTAAGTTCTACACTATGTAGCCTTGCAATCGTGCCACTCGATTGAAATATTTCTGCATTCATGTTATTCATATCAACAACCTTTACCCTTGAACTACACATACCTAAATCTGCAACATAGTATAGCCTCAGTTTCATAGCTCATTAAAAATATATCAGTTCGTTAATTATTGTTAAGTTGACCTCTCCTCTCCAGATTTCAAAAAAATTCTAAAAACGATGTCTTTCTTAAAATTTTCCTTTTTTATACAGTATTTTATTGTATTTTTTTAAGGAAAAAAATCATTTGTTTCATTTTTGCAACTTTGGGAATCATACAGGAAATTTTGTTCAATTTTTCACGGGTTGAATTATTTATTTCTTTTTAAAAACTACTAAATATTGTTCTGGTAATACTTTTGTTTTTGAAAATACATTTTTCTCTCTATAGCAAATTGATTATCTGGCTTAGACTAATAAGAGTAACAAAGTGCGCGAGTTTATTTTGCGAAGCAAAATTTTGACCTCATTTAGTTGTCACTGCTCTTGGAATAGAATAATAAACTTGAAAAGAAATCGATGAAATTAATCATTTATCTCATCAAGAATCTTTTCGTTTCGAATAATCGGGGATAACACGAAATTGTATTTACAACATACATTGATCAATACATGATGAATCTATTATCAATGATAATTTAATATGACAGAAATAGCGAAATTATGTTTTCTGGAGCATACTGGTTACTATTGTGTATCCAGAATGTGTATGAACTATGAAGTAATGCGAAGGTCATTTTTCAATTCAAACATCTTCAACACAGATAGTCTGAAAAAGTGACTGCACTCTTATCTAAAATGGTGCGCTCTTAGCTCAATAACTATATCACACGCTCTGAAAAATCTAATATCTCAAAAGACTATCTACATTCTACACGAACCAGAGTTTTAAAGTAAAACTGCATTCAATATCAATGTATGCACAACCGTTCCCATTTTGAAACTTTTAATGGAAGTTGACGTTGGCCTTTCAAACTCGATTTAATCTTAACTTTCAGGAAACAATTTCAAGCATCTTGCCAATAATAGAAGAAAATTTTTATTTCATTTTCAAAACTTTCACTTTTTCCTATCCAATTTCACTTTGTGATTTGATTTTTCACTTACTCTTAAACTTTCATATCATTGAAATCATTTGCAGGTGACTAAAATTATATAAATATATAAAGTCGATTTGATTAATCTAATACTAATGGGCGAAAATAAACGAAAAACGTGGAAATTATCTTACCTCCAATTTTCCGACTGTGTAAACTCTCTTAGATGTGGAAGAACTACTAAACTCTCCACGCAATTGAAAAGATTTTCGTAGAGTATTGAAAATCTTCTCATTTTTTTTTATGAAGAACTTTCAATCATCGAGGTGTCGAGCGAGGATCTCGTTTATCGCAGTTTTCCCGGCTGATTAGTTCCTCAAACTTGGTCAATAAATATTAAACTAGTTTGCTCGCCTCCATCTTTTGTCTTTTCCTTTTTTCATTGTCATTTTCCGTTTGTCATGTACTACCTCACACGACTTGCGAAACAAAACATATAATTTGAAGGTTATTACGAAACTGCAACGTTCTTCCGTGACTTTCAAAACAAGCGGAATCTATTTTTTTGTCACTTGATACTCAGTCTTTGTCTGTAATATAAGTCTCACTGTTTTTTTGCAAAACATTAGATATGGCTATTAGTGGATTTTCCTTTTTTATTCCAGTTCTTTAACTGTTGTTGGTAGAAAATACCTGTCTTGGTTTTCATTCGTTTTTTTAATTTTTGCTAACTCTTGAGCTTGTTTGGGGAATCATGTTCAATCAAGTTTTGATAGAATTGCTAAAATGTTTTCAAGAACATTAGGCAGTTGGGGAAGTTCATTGAAATTTTTATGTTCAATAAGCACGTACTAAGCCAGAAGACAATCGAAGCAATCATTCGAATATGATTATCTTTTAGCAACCCAATCAACAGTTTAGTCATACACGATTTGATAGCAATAATCAAATAAATTTATCTGTAAACAATTATTAACAGGCACATTGATCTATTCACGATATAAAATTATTTCTCTTCCTAATTTGTTGGCAAACTTTATTTCTATTAATATATTTTGCGTTTAAATCTGATTAATAACATTCAATTCGTTCAAAATTCGAGTTTATAAATATTCACCGGAAAAAAATATACTTCGAAATAGGTCAGATTGAATGTATAGTAAATTCTTCAGGTTCAACGTGAAAAGCACTTTTTTTTTTGACGAATGTCAGGAATGGCTTGACCGCGTAGAAAATGTAGACAATAGCGAAGGTCAACAACCTTTTTGATGCAGAAGTTTTCAGGTATCATGAGACAGTCAAGAAAGACCCATGACTATGGGTATTTCCACAATGGGTTTGAAATTTCCGCCCCGAAAGAATGTCCCAAATCAATATTTGGGAGAGAAAGCAGTTTTTAAAGGACTCCCGAGAAAAAAAAAGTTGATTAAGTGGTTTGCTGCAAGACTCGGAAGAGTCATAGAAATTTGGAAAAACCAATGGAATTTTGTCCTTGCTCTATATTAGTTTTAATAATTGTTGTAGTCCAGTTCTTTACGGTAAATTTTGAATTTCGGAGTTGATGAGAATCGGTTTTTTTACTAATAAATTGTTATGACTATAATTAATTTTTTGAATAAAAAGTGCATAACAATAATGAGAAATGTTAAAGCATGGAATTGAATAGATTTGATTGGATTTAAAAAAGTAAATCATGAAAAGTCGTGCAATTTTAAGACTGGACTTTTTAACTACCCGAATAATATTCGGATTCTCGACTCCAAGAAATGTTGTGATTATTTTTATCGAAAATCATTTGAAGAATTCACTGATTCATTAGTTAAGTCTGAAATGTCCTTAAACATTATGGTATTTTTTTCTGGACATTCAATTTCTAAATATTTAGAATCTCCAAATAATTATTAGTATTAAAATTGATACGAAAAAAGGAGTAAAACTTCCAGGTCAAGTGTCCTAAGCTCTAAAATTTCCTTAGAATACGTATGATTAAAACCTAATT
>WSXT02163189.1:0-12303 GCA_011762715.2 Neuroterus valhalla | reverse complement strand
AAGTCTCACCTGTGAGAAGTCTTATATGTTACAAGTCTTATCTTCGGCATGTCTCGCCTGCGGCAAGTCTCTTTGCGACTAGTCTCACTTGTGGCAAGTCTCTGCGACAATCCTCAAGGGTAGCAAGTCTCATCTGCAGTAAGTCTCACCTGTGAGAAGTCTTATATGTTACAAGTCTTATCTTCGGCATGTCTCGCCTGCGGCAAGTCTCTTTGCGGCTAGTCTCACTTGTGGCAAGTCTCTGTCAGAATTCTCAAAGGTAGCAAGTCTCATTTGCGGCAAGTCTCACATGTTCCAAGTCTCATAGGTGGCAAGTCCTACATGTGTAATGTCTCTTTTGCGGCATGTCTCTATGCGTCTAGTCTTACTTGTGGCAAGTCTTTGCGGCAATCCTCAAAAGTAGCAAGTCTCATATGCAGCAAGTCTCGCTTGTGACAAGTCTTATATGTAACAAGTCTTAGCTTCGGCATGTCTTGCCTGCGGAAATGCTCATTCGCGGCAAGTCCCTTTGCGGCTAGTCTCACTTGTGGCAAGTGTCTACGGAAATCCTTCCATGTAGCAAGTCTTATATGTGGCAACTCTCACCTGGGACGAGTCTTATAAGTGGCAAGTCGTACCTTCGGCATGTCTTACATGCGGCAAGACTCTTTTGCGGCAAGTCTCTTTGCAGCAAGTCTCTTTGTGTCAAGTCTCCGTGTAAATCCTGAATGTAGCAAGTATCATCTTCGGCAAGCCTCACCTGTGTCAAGTCTTACCTGCGTCATGTCTCACCTGTAGCAAGTCTCGCTTGCAGCATGTCTCACCTGCGGCAAGTCTTACTTTCAGCATGCTTCCCTCGTGGCATCTCTCACGAGTAGATTGACAATTTTGTGGTAAGTCTTCCGAACCGCATTGTCTACCTGCGGCATCTCTTACCCTCTAAAGTGGGAAAAGTTCAGCATCTCTCCCTAAATCGATTTACCATTTGAAGCTTCGTGACCTACATTATTTTCATGAACATAATTTTGTCACTTTGAATTTGCCTAAGGGGAGAGATGCCGATTTTTGGCGCTCCGGAGGGAGAGATGCTGCAGGTAGACAATTCGGTTCATGAGGATTTCCAACAAATTGGAAATCTACTCGGGGGACTTTCCGCAAGGGAGACTCGCCGCATGTGAGACTTGACACAGGTAAGACATACCACATGTGAGACTAGCCGCATGTGACTTGATGTGAACCGATTTTGAACAAAGGATATTATAATTTTCCAGTAAAAAAATCAATCTTTTACTAGAATAGGTGTACTTCGACAGGTCATTAAATTGATTAGGAACAAATATTTAATTTTCAGGCGGAAAAAATTAATTATCCACCGAAACAGATGAATTTTCAACGAAAGAGTGGAATTCTCGAACAAAAACCCAAAGTTTTATGAAACCGTCGAACCAAAAAAATTAATTTTCAACTCGGAAATATTAATTTTCAACCAAATAGTTAGCTCCTTAACAAATGAAAAATAACGAATTTAGGCCAAACAATTGCATTTACAACCAGGTAGTGAAAGTTTCAAGGGAACGATACAAATTTTCAACCAGGCAGCTCAATTTGCAACTAAATGGTCCAATTTTGAAACAAATGAGAATAAACTTGAACAAAAAACAGTTTAATTTTCAAGTTAAAAGGGTGAATCAAAGAGGAAGCATCTTTGACCCGAAGAAGATGAATTTTCAATCCGGAAGAAAGTATGAACGGTATTGGATCAAATGGAGTTGAATTTGCAACAGTTAACTCAATTTTTATCGACAAAACGACGTCTCTATTCTACGCCTCTCTCTATTCTAATTTTTTTCAAAATTTCTGGTTCATATTAAACTATTTTGTCGAAACAACATTTTTATTCTTCACACGTGAGAAACAATACAGCTCAAAGTGATTACCATATTGAATTTGACATTATTAAATAAAATTTTGGACCCATATCAAGTCACATGTGGCAAGTCTCGTCCATGGCAAATCTCTCCTATGGCAAGTCGCTTCTACGGCAAGTCTCCCTTCTAGAAAGTCTCTCCTGTGGCAAGTCTTTCCCGCAGCGAGTCACTGCTGCTGGAATTCTATTTCATGGCAACTCTCTTCTGTAGCAGTTCTCTCCCGCAACAATTCTCTACTGTTGAAAGTCTCTCCAGCAGCATGTCTCGCTTGCAGTAACTTTCTCCTGTAGCAAGTGTCTTCGGCGACAAATTCCTCCTGCTGCAAATATCTCCCGTCTCATCTTCTGTGGCAAGTCTTCTTTTCATCTAATCCCTCTTGTGGCAAGTCTTTCCCATGACAAGTCTTTCCCTCAGCGAGTCTCTCCTGCTGCAAGTCTATCTCATGGCAACTCTCTTCTGCAGCAATTCTGTCCCGCATAAAGTCTCTCCTACAGTATGTCTCCCTTACAGTAAGTCTCTCCTGTAGCAAGTCTCTTCCGTGACCAGTTCCTCCTGCTGCAAGTCTCTCCCATGGTATCTTCTGTGGCAAGTCTTTTCCGCAGCGAGTCTCTGCTGCTGCAATTTTATTTCATGGCAACTCGCTTCTGTGGCAATTCTCTCCGCAACAAGTCTCTCCTGTTGACAATCTCTCCTGCAGCACGTCTCCCATCCAGAAAGTCTCTTCTGCTACAAGTTCCTCCTGCGGCAAGTCTCTCCCGTAGCGAGTATCTCCTGTGGCAAGTCTTCCTTGCCGCTAATCCCTATTATAGCATGTCTCTCCTGCGGCAAGGCTATGCTGCAAAAAGTCTCATGCAGCATGTCTTCCTTGCAACCACTTTCCTCTGTACCAAGTCTCTCCCGCGACAAGTTCCTTCTGCGGTAAGCCTCTCCCGTGGCGAGTATCTCCTGTCGCAAGTCTTTCTTACAGCTAATCCCACTTGTAGCATGTCTCTTCCGCAAAAAGTCTTTTGCAGTATGTGTTCCTTGCAGCAACTCTCTCTTTTAGCAAGTCTCTTCTGTCGCGAGTCTCTTCTGTGACATATCCCTCGTGCAGCGAGTCTCTCCCGCAGCAAGTCTCTTCTACTTCAAATCACCCCATAGCCAGTCTCTCTTATAGCAACTTTCTCCTGCGGCAAGTCACTCCCGTAGCAAGTTCTCATTGTGTCAAGTCTCCCTTGCAGCGAATCTCTTTTGTGGCAAGTATCTTGCGCGACAAGTCTCTCCTGTAGCAAGTCTTCCTTCCAGTTATTCTCTTACGTGGCAAGTATTTCTCGTGGCGAGTCTCTCCCGCAGCAAGTCCCTCCAGGGGCAAGTCTCTCCCGTGGGAAGTCTCCCTTCCAGCAAGTCTCTCCAGTAGCAAATCCCTTCTATGGCGAGTCTCTCCCGCGACAAGTCTAGTCTCTCCTACGGCAAGTTTCCTTGCCTTCTCATGAAGCAAGTCTCTCCCGCAGCAAGTCACTCTTGTAAAAAGTATTTACAGTGGCAAGTCTTCCCCGCGACAACTCTTCCGCGCAACAAGGACTTCCGCGTCTCTCCTGCGGCAAGTCTCCCTTCTAGCATGTTCATTTAAGCGTTTCTTCGAGAATGTACCTTTTTGCGTTGAAAATCAAACGTTTCTGGTAGAGTATTTGTTTAGCAATTAACCTCCTCAATGGAAATCCATATTTTTTGGCAGAATTTCCACTGCTTTCTCTTTCATTTGGAAAATCTTTTTTGGTTCAAAATGTATCTCTTTTGGATACAAATTTGTTTATTTTTGGTTGAAAGTACAACTGGAAGATTGAAAATATATCTGTTATGATTTATGTAGGATTTAATTATTTCCTTGAAAGTTTTTATCTTTTCTGGTTGAATGAAACTGTTTACATTCAAAATTGATTTTTTACATTCTCATTCTGAATGAGAAGGTTTTGATTTTATGGGAAAATTGACTTTCGCGTATTTGATGAAATCTCCACGTTTTGAGATCCCCTGAGTCAGCTTCTGTTTAAATCGAGAAAAATGTTACCAAAAATGAAAAGTTCCATTCTCAAGCAAAACTATGCGAGATATAAAAAAAATAAATGAAACAAAAATTGTTCACCTTAAAAAGCCTACAAATTAATTGTTGATTATTTTTCGATAGGACAAATAGTTTCCACTTTTATGGTGATAACACACTTACAAAAATAAAAAATTCCATCTTCAACCCAAACAATAATGAGGCAGGAAGAGATCATTCATAGAAAAATTGTTCATCTTAAAAAGTTTTACAAGTTTTACATGAAATTTTTTCAATACGGCGTATTTTTTTTTATCGTGACAACGCTTTTTAAACAATGAAAAATTCAATTTGGTAGACGAACTATGCGAGATGTAAATATCAGTGACGAATATTGTAATGAGAATTGGAAAAAAATGCTATCAAAAATGAAAAAAAAAAAATTAATTTCAGGAGTTTCGCAATATTTGCAATTCTTTGTTTGCATTGCACTGCAAACTGAATCATAAACGTATGAAGCCGGACGCGGAGCACGAGGTGAAAAGAAAAACGAGCGCGTAGCGCGAGGTAAATACAATATCGAGCGCGAAGCGCGAGATCCGAATGACGCGCGCTCAGGCGCGCTGAAACTTACGAGCGAGGCGAGCCGCGCGCCATGAGATTGGGCCTGCGCGGCGGGTAGATTTATTTTGTCTTGGAGTATAAACTTTTACAATTTTAATAAGAACCGTCTTTTTTATCGAAATCTACCTTGTTGTTTGTGAACACAATTGTCTGATTTGAAAGTCATCTGTTTGGTTTAAAATTTCACTGTTATATTAAAAAAGAATAATAATAATAATTACTGTTACATTTATCATTCGGAATCCTTCCTCTCAGTTAAAATTTCACTCCATTGTTTAAAAAATTGGATTATTTTGTTGAAATATCAACAGTTTCGTCAAAAAGTTTGTCAATTTTCAACTATCCTCCATTTTTGAAAAACTTACGGCTCAAAATTGTAGATTTTCTGCCTTTATATTCATATAAATAATCTTCTAAAGATCGAATAATTTGTATAGAACCTACAGAATAGAATCTGATTCATCATCATTCAAAATCGAATGCAGGGTTCACCTCTCACGTACAGAACTACGTGACAAAAAATTTAATTTTATTATAAAATTGGGACGTAAAATGAAACCGTGATACGACCTTGTTCAGAAGGAAAGCTATTTAAGATTCGAAATAGTATTTGAAAAAATGTTTCTCAAAATTTAGTATTCACGTACCGTTGAAAGCTTCAAAATGCAAAATGTATGAAATTTTCAACGGAGGTGAAATGTTAATTTATAACCAAATAGTTCGATTTCCTCCCAAAATTTTGGATTTTCAACCCAAAAAGACGATTTCTCTACAGAACAGTTGAATTTTTTACAGTTTTTGATCAGTTAGTCTGAGACAAAAATATTTTTTACTTACAGATGTAAAATTTGAACCTAATCGACGTTTTTGGATGATTCATAATAAAAATTTCCAACTTCGGCGCTTTCATTATGTTACCTCTGAATCAGTTTCATCGATATTTAAACAGTTTTGATACTTATTTCAAAAGTAAAAAACAAGTTTTTGAAATGAGAGAGCCTATTTTGAATGTAAATAGTCCTTTTTCATCTAGGATTATCAAAAACATAGCTAAAATTGCTACCAATTTGGAAGTTTTACTGACTTTCAAACTTCTCGTTGAAATTTCAAGTCAAAAGTTCAAAAAATATAAATTTATGAAGCTGCATATTGCTGAACTCCAGATATATACCCTTGACTAGAGGCGCAAATAATAAAAAAAACTCAAGTATCAGAGCAAGTTAAGTTTATTCTTATCTATCGTAATATTTCAGTTCATAAACATAAATCCTATCATTCGTCAGGCTATTTTAAACAATCAGTTTTCGAAAGATATTGACATAGTCTGAACGCTTTATGATTCACGTTTTAATAATTCAGAAAGCTGATGACATATGATTCCCTTAATATAGAACAAAGTGTCTCGTCGTCCCAAAATTCGGGATTAAACAGGAACATATTTTTGATGAGTTTTATTAGTCCGTCCCTTTTTTCAGCTCCGCCAATTTTTCGAGACTAGACGCAGCCAGTGTTGAAAATATAATAATATAATACGAATTTGAATAAATCGTTGAACAAAGTAGAAAATATTACACACGCAGGGTGTCTACCTGGCCGGGAAAAAAGGACAGGAAGTTTCCAAAAAGAATAATAATTCAAGTTGGAACAGAGAATTTTCGACACGGTACGGGAATTTAAGAAAACAATTTCAATTCTGATTCGGAAGAAGGAACTCTTTCAAAAATACCTTTTTAAAATTAGGGATTTTTTAAAACCCTCAAACTCTTCTAAATTCGCCAGGAAATACTAAAAATTGTCCTGGGAGAAACCGGAAAACAACCAGGAATTTAAAACCATATGCCCGATAGACACCCTGGTGCCACATTGGTAATTTGAACACTGTATTAGTTTAATTATCACTAAATCCGCTAAAAACTAATTCGATCGCGGCTTGCACATCACCGTTAGTAACGTGGAGAGCCTGAATATTGACAGCATCGTCTAAAAGTCCTATTTCGTGCATTTGCGCCAATTGTCTCTGAACATCGACAGATTGAGGAATAGTTGATGCAGTAGCTGATGCAGCAACACCAGGAGCAGGGGCCGATGCAAATGCCTGCTGCATTGCTTGAGAAAACATTTCAGTCGTGATTAATCCTGAATTGCTGCTGGCTCTCGAAGATGTAGATGATGATCCAGAGTGAGGAAAAGCTCTACCTCTAGCTCTTGATAAAGCTTGGGCCAGTTGAGCTGTGGTGATTGCAGAATTAGACTGATGTCTGCCCAGCGCCGAATCTGATGACTGGGATGAATCACCAGCCATTTCTTCGTCGTCACTCATATTATCCAAACTGTAAGAGTAAGCTGTTGATGGCGCATTTGAACTCGAAGGATCGGAACTGCTGGCTGCACTATTGTGAGCTTCCTCGTGGACTGCTGTTGATATATGTTGAGCTGCTTCTACCAGGAGTGGATGAAGTTCAGCGATTCTGGATAAAAAAGAAATCATCGATCAGTCATTTTCCAGGGTGGCGATTCTTTAACACAACAGATCAAACATTGCAAAATAAATCAATTTTGAAAAGAATAATTTAATTTTCAACAAAAAAATATCATTTCCTCGCAAAAATTAAAAGAGCTAAAATTACAATTTAAAAAAAAAATCAATTTACGATAATAAAAATCTTCAACCCGAAAAGTTCAATTTAAAAAAAATGAGATGAATTTTCAACGAAAAAGGTGAATATTCAACTGGAGCACTTCCTTTCCCAACCACGAAAGTGGATATTCGAACAAGAAGATTAATTTCCAAATAGAAAGAATCATTTTCTAAGAAGGAATATAATGTTTCAACAAAATAGTCGAATTTCAAAGTTAAAAAATAATTATTTTCAACCAACAATGGAACGGTAACATTTTAAGTTTAAAAAACCAATTTTAAACCAAGCATAAGTGTTTTACACAAAAAAAAAGAATCTTCAACCGAAGGAGTCGAGTTTTCAAACAGATAAATAACTTGTACTGAAAATGATTAATGAACGAAAATTTGATTACTCAAGTTTTAAATTGAGAAAAAATACAAAATTAACTAAACAAATGGATTTTTAAAAGAAACTATGGGATTTTCAATTGGAATAAGTTGAATTTTTAGTTTAAAAAATTACTTATAACAAAAAAACTATCTTTCAACCAACAAAAAAAACTGCCAAACAAATTATTAAATTTATGCACAAGATGGAGAATCAGATGAATTGTAAATTTTTAACTGATGTATTCGAATTTTAAACAAGAAAGACGAATCTTTAACTGAAATGATGAACATTGAACATTTAACAAAAATGGAATAGTGACATTTTTGGCTTGAAAAATTGATTTCAAACCAATAAGAGTTTTCAACGAGATGAATGTTCGACTAGAATGAAAAATCTTTGACTTTATAACTTGAATTGTTAACCGTAAAGAAGAATTTTTGAAGAAGAATATCAACATTGTTAGATGTTGAGTTTTTGATCAGAGAGTAAGAATATCAACTTCCGAAGAAAGAGATAATTTTCTACAAAAAATCGATTTTCAACAAAATATGTGAAGTTTCAACGAAAAAATTGAATTTGCAATTCAAAAAGACAAAATTTCCCCTAAATTTCGAATATTTTGAACTAGAAAAGATCAATTTTCCACTAAAAATGAAACAGTTGAATTTTCAGTTGATGTAATTGATTTTCAACCAAACTGATGAATTTTCAGATATATTGATGAATCTTCAAAAAATTAATAAGTAAAAGTAAAAGACGTATTAGGTAAAAGACGAATTTTTTACCATAAAGAATAATTTTCTAAAAAAAAGGCAAAATTTTCCATGAAGTACATAGATTATCAAAAAGATAGTTTGATTTTCAAATTCAAAAATCAATGTACAACTAAATACTTGAATTTTTCACCAAAAAAAGATGAATTGATTTTCAAAAAAGTAGTTACAATTTTAACCAGAGGTGAATTTTGAATAAAAATAATGCAACTTTAATAAGAAAATTTGATTTTCAACAAACAAGTTTTAATTCCAAACAAGTAGCTGATTTTTTAGCACAAAAAATATGAGTTTGCAACGAACAATGTAAACAAGCCTTCTATCACATTTCATAAATATTTCTTTTTCGGAATACTACTTCTGCTCTAAAGACTGCTTGAAGTACTTTATTTATTTAAAACTGAAAGGAAGGAACTTCAAAATCGAGACGAATCTTTGATTACAGGAACTTTTTGTTCAAATTCCTTTCTTTTAAATCCGAATTATAATTAGTTTAAAAAGTTAACTTTCCATGTAAAAAATCCCCTGTTCCAAGTGAAATATACTTATTCACTGACACTCCCTGCCCTCAAATAGAAACTATAATTATTTTCTGAAATTCGCTGTCCCAAGGCAGATAAATAAGGAAAAGCAAATAAAACGTGATGAAAACATTTTTTGAAAAAATGAAGATTATTATTATTTCTGTAGGTTTAGGCTATCATCAATTCGAATTTCAAATTTGAGTCAGCTTAAAAAAATCTCACAGAACAACAAATTTGCAAAACGCTTTTCTTATAATGGAAAAAGAAGAAATTCTTCCTCTTATGACGTATAGATATATTTAAATATTTTGTCATAAACCTAGCAATGGAAAAGTCTACCTAAGGGACAATGTCACTTATTTATCTGAAATAAAATATATAATGTAAATTATGTTGAATGTGATTTCAAAATTCAGAGCCCAAAATGCTCTGAAAAAGAGAGAATATTAGATTTCTATATTAGATATTAGATTTCTCAATTGACGAAAATGAATTCTGAACCAAAATATGTATTTTAGACTTTCGATAGGAAATCATATTTCAATCTGTGTTATATTCGGTGAATTTATCAGTAAATAATCATATGAAATTGAGTAATATAATTGATATGGTAGATATCTAAAAAAGGAAGTTTTCGTTCTTAAGTATTACAGGAACTTAAGTACCTGAACCACACATGAATAAATCTTCAAATACATGAATATGAAATATAAAAGGAACGTTCAACTTTGGAAGAAACATTTACTTCAAGAACTCGAATATAAAATGCTCTTCGATACTCCAACAGAGATGTTCGGTAAAACCGAGCACAAATCCAAACAGTTTTTCCTGGTCAAGTTTTCCGATATTCTCGGTCAACTAAAAGTAACATATTCATATTTGTCGCAAAACGTAAACTGTTATTTCAATTTGTGGCGTTCATTCTAAACATTTTTTAACAAAACAGATCAAAAATTGCAAAATAAATAAATTTTTATAAGAATACTCAAATTTCCCACGAAAAAATATCATTTTTTCACAAAACTTGGAACAGTTAAACTTTTAATTGCAGAAATCAATCTGCGATAACGTAAAGAAAAAGGACTTTCTAAAAAAATAGTTTATTTTCAACCAGCGTGATAAATCTTCAACTGGAACAGTTTAAAATGCAAACCAAGAAGATGAATTTTCAACTAAAATAATAAATATTCAACCATAGAACTCCAATTTTAAACCATAGAGGTGAATATTTAAACAAGGAGATTAATTGTCAAATAGGATGATTGATTTTCTACCAAAAAGTACAATGGTTCAACAAAATAGTTGAATTTTGAACTGAAAAAATAATTGTTTTCAACCGAGAATGGAACAGTAACATTTTTAATGGGAAAACCCAATTTCATACCAAACATAAGAGTTTTTAACTAAAGCAAAGAATCATCAATTGAGAAAGTTAAAATTTCAAACATATGAATTAATTTTTAGCAAAAAAGATTAATTATTTTAATACCTACCCGAATTTCGAAATTAACCAAACAAATGAATTTTTACATACAACTATGGAATTTTCAATGGAAAACAGTTAAATTTTCATTTGGAAAAAATTACTTATAACAAAATAAATTAGCTCTCATTAAAAAAATAACTTTTAAACAAAGCGAAATACGAGTTTTTACCTGAAATGATGAATCCCCTCTATTAGAATAGTTGAAATTTTGACTGAAAATTAATTTTCAATTTAAAAAAATTCAAATAAATAAATAAATACTTCAAATAAATATTTGAATCTTCACTAAAAACAGATGGATTGATTCTTAACCAAGTATTTACATTTCGAATTAGAGGTGGATTTTTAATTAAAATAATGCATCTTCAACAAAAAAGTGAAATTTCTAACAAAAGAATTTAACTTTCAACCAAGTAAATGGTTGATTTTTCAGCTTAAACTCCCTGCCCTAAAATAAAAACTATAATTTTTTTCTAAAATCCTCTGTCTCAAGTCAGATAAATTAGGGGGAAGCAAACAAAACGTGATAAATACATTTTTCTGAAAAAAATTGATAAAATAAAATAAAGGAACATTATATTCTTTTAATCAAATGATAAGATCTCTTTGTAATTTATAAAAAGAATGCAGGCATTTCTCGTATTTTTACGGTAAAATTTCGAATCGTCTATGTTAAGTCAAGTAATTGCCCAGTTTTTAAATTGAAATCCCGGTTTTTTCACGGTCAATAAAATTCCAGGGTCACCACCCTGGAAACGCAATTAATTGCAAAAATGGAAACAAATCAAAAACGTTCCTGGATTGTAATAAATTCCGGTTATTCCATAATGCTTGAAATTACAGACCAATTTTGGGTTTTTCCGGTCAAAGGTCACCCTGTAGTTTTGGGATTGGTTGAGATCATTGAAAAATAATCGTTGATAATTCACCTTTTAACTGTGTCTGGATCGGTGAAATGAGCCATCAAATCCGGATCTTGTAACATTGCAATTGCCACAGCATCTTCACTGAGTCCTGGAGACGACGATATGATATTCTCTATAACTTCTGGACGCTTGCTCAACCGCTGAGGAATAAATTTTGTTATTAGTACAGCTTCACAAAAAGTGGAAAACTTGAATTATGATCAAATGTATGTTCTTTCTACAGGGAGAAGATTTGCTACAAAATACCAAATTCGAAAGTCTCTGACATTCCCTAACTTTTCCCTGCCCTATTTTTTATTCTTTTTGACTTTTATAAACTTTTTTCAGGTATAAAAACAATCGTACACCCAGAAAGGGCTTCACAGCAGTTCAGTAGCCTAATTTTAGGGAAAACGGGGAATAGAAAGAGATTAATCTATTTTGGTCAAAAAATGAAAATGCAACTGTTTGATTGAGAAATCTCGAGTTCGATTGTTTTTCATTCGAAATCTAAATCTTTTTTCGTTGAAATATAAACCGTGATATTTTTCTTCCAGAATTCCTCTTTTTTTTTAGAAATTCCATTACGTGATCGAACACGGATGCCAGCGGTTCGGACGTTCAAATTTAGGGAAAAAAGGGGATTTTTTCTTAAGTGTAAGGGAAGTAAAAATACATTAATAAATGCTGTATTTTTTATGACAATTTGTATTTTATTATTAGGAACTTTTTATTGCATAAAAACAACTCCTTCTAATCAACAGGCAGTTTCTTCTTCTTTCTAATAACAGCAGACCTTATTAATTCCGACTTCTTTTTCTCGATTTTTTTTCGCAATTGATCTACCTTATTTCGCTTTTCTTTTTCTTTAGTACGCAACTTTTCTAAACTCGTCATAAGTTCCTGAAATACAACGCCTGTTGGATTCTTACTTACGACACCTTTTAATGTTTTTTGTATCGAGTCAGAATTTTTCGTAGCTTCAACATGAGCTTTTTCGGCAATTTCTAAATCAGCCTCTAAAGTTACAATGTCCTTTTTTTCCTTTATAAT
>WSXT02163178.1:0-10012 GCA_011762715.2 Neuroterus valhalla | reverse complement strand
CGGGTTTAACTACCCCCCTTTCATACTCACATTTTTCCTCCTATCCCCGTCCCACCTCCCTTCCCCCCTCCCCTAGTGACGTCAGCGCTGGGCATTTTGCCTAAATTAAACACCTTCTCTGATGATAATGTAAAAATGGATCTGACATTCCGTAAAAAGAGACCTTAACGAAGAAAAATTTGGTTTTCAGGTTTTCAAAGCTGCTGATGGTGATAGAGTTTCTCTTCCGTTTTCCATTACAAAAAATGTAGGGTGCGATGTTTTCTCCAACTTTTTTGATTTGGTCGACATGCTGCGATGACAAATGCAATTATGAGATGGCGCTAAAGTAACAAAAAAAGTGTTTTCTCCTCGGTTTTCTCGCTTTTAGGCACAGAAAAATTTTTTTTCGCAAAAGTGTCAGAAAAAAGTTATTCGTCTTAAAAAAAACTACAAAATTCATATAAAAACTTTTCTTGTGCGACTTACCTTTCACGAGTTATAGCGTGACAAACCTGTCACTGTAGATTTCCCATTCCGACGAGGGTGATGTTAGTGTGGATATATAATAATTCATTACTTCAGACTGAATAAATAGTTTTTTTGTAAGTGAGGCTTTCAAATTATTCCTAATTATGATGAATTGTTAGTATGAATTAATATTTATTATTAATAATTCTTGTTTCCAAAACTATGCTGTCTTCAGTATCGAACGTGATTCAAGAAGGTTTTTAAAATTGTATGTCAAACGAGCTGTCCAAAAATGTGCTTATAATTGTTGTTGAGCGTGCAACATGGAAAATGCGTGTAACTTTATTATTTCATAGAATCTTGGCTTGGTAAGAATAAAAAATGATTCGACCTTGCCGATTTGTATTTTTTTAGAAAAGTTTTTCCATGAATTTTGTAAGTTCTTTTTTGAGACAAACAACTTTCCCATTGACAGTTTTGCGGTAAAAAGTTTTTTTCTGTGCCAAAAAGCGAGAAAACGCTTTTTCTTTTGGTACTTCAGCGCCATCTAATTATTTCACTTTGCATCGCAGCATGTCGACCCAATAAGAAAAGTTGTAGAAAACATTCAGTACAGCTTTTTGTACAGCTCGTTTGATATTAGGTTTTAAAAACTTTTTTAAATCACGTTCAATACTAAAGTCAGCATCGTTTTGCAAAAAAATGTACAATAATAAATATTAATTCAAGATAACATTTTATTATAATTAGGAATAATTTGAAAGTCCTACTTAAAAAAAAAATTACTTATTCAGTCTGAAGTAATGAATTATCATGTACTCACACGAACATCGCCCTCGTCGAAAAGAATGGAAATCTACGGTGACAGGTTTGTCACGCTATAACTCGTGAACGGCCAGTCGAACAAGAAAAACTTTCATTTAAATTTTATAGTTTTTTTTAGGAAAAAAAAACTTTTTTATTGACAGTTTTTCGATAAAAAATTTTTTTGTGTCAAAAAGCGAGAAAACGCCTTTTTGGCACTTCAGCGCTATCTATTAATTGCACTGTATATCGCAGGATGTCGACCCATCCAGAAAAAATGTAGAAAAAATGCTATAAACATTTTTCGTTCTAACAAATTTTCACAAAAACCTACCATTTTTGAGATATATCAAATCCAAAAACTTTTTGAGTTTTCTCAAAAACCCGCCCCTGAACGATACCTTATTTTTCAGATTAGCTTTTTGAATGCTCTTCTAGCGATTTCCGAAAAAAAAGTTTTATGGTATTTTTGTCCAAAAACGGCTTTTTTGTTTCAGGTTGACTGTACACTCTCAATTTAAATCAGTCAAAAATTGACTGATACAATTATTCAAGCAAACTTTGTCTGATGAATCAGTCATTTCTTCTGTCAAATCAGTCGTTTTTACTGACGAATCAGTCATTTTGAGTGACTGAGTCAATCATTCACTTAGAATGACTGATTCTCAGTCAAAATAAGAAACTTATTATCAGTAATTTTCTAAACTACGGATAAATTAGTCATTTCATCTGAGAACGAGAAATAGATATATAGCGTTGTTCACTATATATTATGAAAATTATTATTGAATATCTTTTTTCAAATTTATACCTAGCCACAAGTATAATTTTCTGTTCGACTTATTCCTTTAATGCTACTTCTATTAAAGAACGTCGAATAAGTCAAGGATATTTTTAAGAATCTTATCAAAATTGATGTAAAATAATTTCTGAGTCCTAATATTTCATCAAATGATTCGAACACAAATGAATGATTGACTGCATCACTCGAAATTACTGTTTGAATTGATCAAAATGACTGTTTTTGTTTAGTTCGAATGACTGATTAGAAAAGTCACTTTTGACTAATTTTTCAGTCATCAAATCCGTCCTGTTTGAATTAGTCAAAAATGACTGCGAATCAGTCACTTTTGACTGATTAGAATTTAGAGTGTACCTTATATATCCTAGTTTTGGGGTGAAATAAATTTTACCTGCGAAAAAAATTACCTGGAAGTGGGTGAAGTTTACCAAAACATTGGGTATGGTTAACATGTCAAAAATATTGTATCTTCTCTTGTATCAATCCAACACAAAATTAGGCATCATGATGCATCGATGGCGTTCCGCTGTGTAGTACACTCTAAATCCTAATCAGTCAAAAGTGACTGATTTGCAGTCTTTTTTGCCCGATTCAAACAGTGAGTATTCGACGACTGACAAATCAGTCAAAAGTGACTTCTCGAATCAGTCATTTTGGCTCACTGATTCAATCATTCATTTTGAATGATTCAACCAGTCATGCCGAATTATTGAAACAGTCATTTTACTAAGAAAAGGCGGTCATTTTGAACAATTCAATCGGTAATTTCGAGAGACGCAGCCAATCATTCATTTGTGTTTAAATCATTAATTTGATGAAATGTTAGGATTTTATGAAAAGTATAAAATTGTTGATAAAAAGGCATTCAGTATATTATTTCAAATTTTTTTTTTGAATTCTACATATCTCATTTTTTCACTCCTATACATTATCAATTTCAAAACTAAGAAATTATTTTACAACAATTTCGATTAATTTCATAAAAATGTCCTTGACTCATTCGACGTTCTTTAATAAAAGTGGCATCAAAGGAGTACGTCGAACAGACAATTATACCTGTGGCTAGGTAGAAATGCATAAAAAAGTCCCAATAATAATTTTCATAGTATAGTTAAAACACTATATACCTTTTCCTTGTTCTCAGATAAAATGACTAATTTATCTGTAGTTTAGATAATAACTGATAAATCAGTCTCTTATTTTTACTGTTAATCAGTCATTCTAAGTAAGTGATTGATTCAGTTACTGCTCGAAATGACTGATTCATCAGTCAAAACGACTGGTTTGACAGTAAAAACGACTGATTTGTCAGACGAAATGACTGAGTCATCAGTCAAAGTATGCTTGATTAATTCAATCAGTCAATTTTTGACTGATTGAAATTCAGATTGTAACTCTTGATTTTTACTGTGATGCTTTTCAAAACCAGTTTTCAGGCAGGAAATAAAAATTTTTTTCGTTAAAAATTATCCAAAATCATTTCCAATAATGCATAGAGCAATAAGATTTGAAAAAAAAACTGACAAGTTGAGTTTGTCTCTCAAAAAATCAGCAGCTGAAAGTGACGAAAGTAGGGTGTTATACTGTAATATATTACCAAGAAACGCCTCTTATGACCCCTGTCAGTTTAAAAATTCATCCTGACTAAAAGTTCCATCTTCATATAATTTATGGGGTTTGAAATTCTAATCTTGGGTGCGAACGTACAAGGCCTCTCCAGGAAATGTTAATAGTCGTTAAGTTTCTCGCTAAATTCTGAATAGTCAAATTTCGAAAACATATGGCATAGATCATAGGAAATGAAACACCCAGCAGTGGTTCTTGCGAGGTTCTTGGCAGCCACGTGCTCCCAGCCATGACCACGTGGTCAAACATGTGTGTCACACTCCTATTCCTTCAGACATGGAATTACATTTTTTTTAAACTTTTTATCTACCATAAATTACAATTTTTATTCTTTCATCTAAAAAATAGATGCCGAGACTGAAATCTCCTCTATTCATTCAAAATAAAATTTTTGGAATATTTCGGAGGATGTAAAGTTGGAATCATGATTTCCAGGTTCTAAATTTCAATAATTGTTTATGGAAAACTGTATGTTTTAATAATTAGGATTCTTTATTCTGAAAATCAACATGACCGGCCTTAGAAGAATTGCATCCCTAGGATATTATACTTTCCCGAAATTTACAAACAAGCTGTTAAATTTTTCTATCAAAATGATCGAAGTACAAACCAAAAAAGGGTAATTGTCAACAAAAGTGATGAACTTCAGAAAAAAAGAGATTTAATTTCCATAAACAGGAGACGAATTTGCAAACCAATAATATGAATTGTCAACTCGATTGCCAACAAAGTTCGTCAAATTTTAACCGAACAGTTGCATTTCCAACTCAGAAAGATGAAAATGTTCGGAATTGTTGAATTCACAAGACACAAGTACGAATTTTCTAATAAACGTTAAATGATTGAACTTTAAACCTTTGAACCTAGAATAATTCATTTTCGAACAAAAAAAATTAATTTTCAATCAAAATGGGAAATTTTCAACTAAACCAGGTACATTCTCATTCAAAAAAATTATTTTAACAAAAAATTTCAAGTTTTAAACAAAATTGTAGAATTTTTAAACAAAAAAGATGAATTTTCAATTGAAATGATAGATGTTTAGCAAAAAAGAGAACTTTCGAGAAAAAAAATCCATTTTAAAACATGTAGTTGAATTTCCAACCGAGGAGATGAGCTTTCTGCATATATAACAATATTTTTATCAGAAACAAAAAAAAATATGCTACAAAAAATTAAAAATGTTTAACAAAAATTTTTTTGCTCCAAAATAAAAGCCCTTCTCATTTGAAATATCAGACGTTAAATTTTTTGTTCAGAATTAACCTATTTCCCTTTACAATTAAATAACAACTTTCTTCGAACATAATTTTTGTATCTAAAATTCCCTAGTCAGATTCAAAATTCAACTTTTTAGTAGAACATTATTTTTCTTTGAGGAGAAATAATTTTTTCATGATAATGAAAAAATTGAATTGTTTAATTTTCTACTTGTAGAAAATTGAACAATTTTCTTGAAAATTTAACTATTTAGTTGGAATTTGGTTTCTTTTCATAGAATGCACTATTTAAATTTAATACCGGAATGTTTTTTGATCTAACTACCGACGATTACATTTTTTGTTGAAAATTGAAAATTTCTGGTTCAAAATAAAAGCACTTGGCTAAAATAGAACTATTTTCAAGAAAATTTATTCATTAAACTAAAAAGCTGATTATTTTGTTAAAAATTCGTCTTTCTGGATGAAAATTCATACCTTTTGTTGAAAAATCAACTTTTGCATAAAAATTTGAATTACTTGGTTATAAATCAGATTGTTTTGTTACAAAGTCATCCTTTTTATCGAGCTTTTTGTTGTAATTTAGGAATTCATTTTTTTGGTTAAAAGTGGAACTACTTTTTCGAAAATAACCTTTTTTCGTTCAAGAGTTATTCTTCAACACAAAATTCATCCTTTTATTATGAAGTATACAAAATTCAAATTTTTCTGAGTTAAAATATAAACTCTCACATTCTTTGGTCAGAAATCACCTCTTTTTTCCAACATTTTACCAGAAATATGTTCCCAATATTTTTTTGTCCTAAAGTATCAAATTTCAATATAGAAGAATAACTTTTTTGTTAACAAAAAAGTAGGAAAATGATCATCTTTACTTTTTTTTTAAATCTTTCCGCAAATAATATGAATAAACTTGGAATCAATTAAAACTCGTTCGGTGTTATCTGAAATAAGAAATTACTTCATGAAAATTTGAATTTATTTTTATCAACAAACTTTAAAGTAATCAACATTTGTCGAATTATAAACAAATTATATGAAAAAAATGAACAAATTTTCCAAAAAGTAGGTGGACTTTTAATCGTACAGTTTTTACCTCGATAATTAACGCATTCCAAACGCAGTTTCAGAACATATTTTCGAAAAGAAAATCAGGACATTTTTTATTCTTCAAGTCAAAAATAAGGATTATCTACGAAAGTATTCAGTTTGAACCAATAGTTGAATTTTTAACACTAAAACAAAAAATTGTCTCTACAGAGTTGAACTTCAACCAAAATGAAATAATTCTCAAACAAGGAGTTGCATTTTTAACCAGAAAAAATAATATTCCCACTACATTATTTTGATTGAAGCTGTAAAATTTGATAATCATACAGAGGAAGTTATTACAAAGAAGTAAATTTCCAACAAGACAGTTGATTTATCTACCAAACTAGTTCATATTTCAACCATAAAAGTTATTTTTCCAACCAAAAAGATAAATATTTAGGCAAAAAGGAGTAGTTGAAATTGCAGCTGAATAAAAAATAGTTTATAACAAATCAGAACTATTTTTCGACAAAGTAGTTTAATTTTCCATCCAAGTGATGAATTTTCAACTAAAATTATGAATCTCTCAAGGAACAAGAATTAATTTCTAATAAATGAATTCCACTTTTAACCGAGTAGTTCAGTTTGCTACACAAAAAATTACTTCTCAACGAGAAGATGATTTTTGAACAAATAGTTTTATCCCCAGTGATAACAGATTAAAAATTGAAATATTATTTTGTTGGGATATTTAGTTGCGATTTCACTACTTGTCCAAAAGTTAAAATCTCTTATTTTGAGATCTTACTTTTTTGGTGAAGATTCACCCTTTTAGTTGACAAATGCATTCCTTTCGTTGTAATAAATTGATCACTTTTGTTGCAAGTTCAACTTCTTGTTTGAAAGTTTAAGCTCGAGTTTAAGTCTTTCTATGAATATCCTTTGTTCAAAATTCAGCTATTTTTTGTTCAAGTTTGAATAATTTTGTTAAAAATTAAACAATTTGTTGACAAATCGTCTTTTTTGGTAAAAACCTCAACTATTTTGGTAAAAGAATCTACCATTAGGCTAAAAACTCAACCATTTTGATGGAATATTCGTATTTTTTGCTTCATAACTCTACAATTCCCATAATTTAAACTTTTTATCTTGAAAAACAGCTGTTCGTTTAAAGAATGCCCTAATTAGGGAACATTCGTTTTCTTAGTTTAAAAATGTATCTTCTTGCTTGGAAATTTATTCTCTTTTTCGAAAATTCAAGAGTTTTGTTGCCAATTTGCTTTCTTGGGGTTAAACTTCAACTATTTTCGCAGAAAACTTGACTAATTGACTCAAACTTCCACTGGTTTAGTAGGGAATTTACCTACTTGTTTGAAAGTTGCACCCTTTTCTTAAAAGTTCAGTTTTTTGGTTGAAGATTAATCATTTAGTTTGAATATTAAACATTTAGTTAAAAAATTGTCTTTTTTGGTAGAAAAGTAATCTTATTGTTTGAAAATTCATCGTTTTGGTTAATAATAATCAATCTGAGTTAATAGAAAGTTAAACTTCTTTAATGAAAATTATTTTTTTCAGATGTTCAACCACTCGTTCGAAAGTTGAACTTTTGTGGTGAAAAAATGTATTTTCGGTTGAATATTCTTCATATTAGTTGAAGATTCATCTCTCTAGTGCAAAAAATCAACTATTTATTTATTAATTTGTTTTTTCGTAGTTCAAAATTTTGTTCATCAACTGAAAATCGAGCTAATCAAGTTTTGGTAGAATATTCATCTTTTCTTGCAATTTATTTATTAAATTAATGTTTTAAACTTTATGTTTTAACACAGAAGTACAATTGAGAAAAAATTCAAAAATCAGCTTTCAAATCCGAATTGATTAATTTCAGATTCTAATTTTAATATTAAATGAGTTCCAATAATCCTATATTGGTACAGCATTATTAATAAACTATTTTCTATTTTAAGCTTGAAAATATAACCAAAGCATTGGAATTTCACCAATTTGATAATTTGTTATAATTAATTGAAATTTATTTATTTTGAAATGGAAGCGTTGAGAACCAAACAATTAGAAAGGAAAATCTGTGCAAATTGTAATAATTGAAGATAAAATTGATAACATTTTTGAAGTTAAACAATTTCCAGTTCAAAGTTCAAAAACAATTCTATAAGCATTGGAGTTCTGTATTTGAAATTAAATAAGTTCAAATTGAAATAAACTTGAAATGGGAACCAATAGTTTTTAATTATTCAATATTTGCAAAAGATGGAATTGAACAATGCAGCATTTAAAGTTTTTGAGTGCATATTTTTATTTCAAAATTGCATATTTTTCGAAGTAAAAGCCTTCACAATCAAATTATTTGAGATCAACACTTCATAAATATGATGACTAAATTAATTTTAAATTATTTATTCTTTTACATAATTATTTAATTTTTTTTAGCATTATCAATTTAACCTAATTTTTTATTGTAATTTTAGAAAATGCATTATTCTGTAATACAATCGTTCAATTGAACACTTTCAAATAAAAATATCTCAAAAGAAGAAAAATTTCAAATTATTATATGTTTGGAATTATTGAATTTTCATTTTAAAGTTTGAACATTGGACTATGTGCATTCAAACTCTAAAATTTTCAAATTGACATTGTAATTATAAAATTTCAGAAAATATTTAATCTCAAGAAGAATAATTTTAAGCTTAAAGTCAAACAGTTCTCGATATAGAAAACTTTCTTAGATGATTAATTTTAGGTAACAGTTTTCAAAATAGAATAATTCTTAATAAAAAGTAAATTGAAATTCATTCTTTTCAATCGATCACTCAAACCTTATCCCAACTTTTTTTATTTGAAGTTAAATAGGTTTGAATTAAAAAATTTCAGAATTAAACGTTTTTGAGACGACTACGAAATTATAAAATCTTGAACGATTTTGAATTGGAAATGTTCGAAATTTGGTATTTTGTTGGTAGTTCAACTTTTTTGTTGAAAAAAACTATTTTCTTGAAGTTATCTTTTATGGTCATGAATTTGAACTGTTTCATTGAAAATTCTCCGTTTTGTAATAAATATTACTCTTCCCCTGATAGGAATCAACTTCTTTGTTGAAAATACAACTGTTTCTAGTTGAATATTAATCATTTTCCTGCAAACTTCCCTTTTTTTGTTGAAAATTTATTTCTTGATCCAAAGCAATTCTTTTTGTTGAAAATCTGTATTTTTGAATTTGAATTTCTCTCTTTTCTTGTTGAGAATTAACTTTTTTATTGAAAATCTGAACATTTGGTTGGAAATTCATTTTTGTGTGTTGAGAATTCAACTTTTGCGTTGAAAATTTGATTATTTCGTTGGAAATGCTTCAATTTTGATAAACGTTCAATAACCTAATTACAAATGTATTTATTTTGTCAAAAAAATATTTTTTTGTAAAAAATCCCTTCTTTGGTTCCTACCTTTCCTCGATTATAGTTAAACATTAACTTGTTTATTTGAAAATTCAACTTGCCAGTTTGGAAGTTCAACTATTTGGTTCAAAATGCATCTGAGCAGGTTGAAAATCATGGTATTGGGTTTAAAATTCAAATAATTAGTAATTAATAATCGAAACATCAATTGCTACTTATATATTTGTATATAAAATATTAAACATGAATGTCCATTATTTAAGTATCCTTTGTGACACATTCCTACGAATTTATTTTTGAAGCAGACGAGAATAGAATTTTACTGACTGAGAGAAATATCCACGTCGCAAATGCTAAATTACTATTTACTCGAGAATTAAGTGGAATTTCCCTAATGCAAACTGGCATTCCCATTTCCTTCTTCATTTTGAAAAATTATGCATATAATAAGACTGTACCGTACTTACTCGATTTCTAACTTACAGATATTTTATTTTTATAAGGAAACGGATAAAAAAATAATAGAAACTGAAATTGGAACTATGGGGAGATAAGTGTTCAAAACCCTAGAAAAATATAAATTCATAGAAAAAAAAATCTGCCCGCTGCGCGGGCACATTCTCATAGCGCGCTGGGCGCGCGGCTCGCTTCGCTCGCAAGTTTGA
>WSXT02163167.1:0-10012 GCA_011762715.2 Neuroterus valhalla | reverse complement strand
CAGGGTGTGTGCGGGTTCGGACAGTGGTGTGGCCGGTACCTCTGGAGAGCAAGGTTACGCTAAGTACTTGGGGCTGGATTTCTTGGTGGTTCGGAACCCACCTTAAGCTGTAGGTTCCTGTTACTTACTACTAAGGTAGTGGTAGGGTGTGTAAAGGAATGTTAGAGAGGTTTGAGGAAAATGTAAACCCTCAGGGGACACATTGAAACAATCAATCAACTACTGGAACATAAAATTGAAGTAATTGCCAACTAATTAATAAAAACAAAGCATCGAAATCATTGTTAATTCAATAAATATAACGTCTTAAATATGGGCCTATAACAGAAATAAATTTCTTGTATTTAACTTACTATTAAAGTGTTCTTAGTCCTCCCTGCTGAGAAAAAGAGTATATATGGAAATTTTGTACTTTTTCAACAAAATGAAACATATTTTAGGTATTGTTTGCAACAATAAACACACGCCATTTTTACTATCGAATTTATACGATGAATAATATGTACATGCAGGGGCGTAGAAATAGAAACTGCCCCCCGTGGCAACCAATTTAATTGATTGTGTTTATTCTCAAATGGGGACAATAAAAAATTCTAAAATAGTTGGTTGGTTTAGAGAAGAGTGATTGGTCACATCTAGAACCCCTTTTGCCAGGTTCTCTCTGAAAAAACATGTTTTATAACTAAGAAAAAGAACCTGCGAAAACGGGTTCGAGACACGACCATCACTCTTCCGTGAATCTTACGAAACTTCAAAGCAAATATCGAGATATATGCATATCGAAACACACATACATATATATCGATTCTACTCTCGATTCATATCGACAACTAAAATGGCGCCTTTCTACTTGCAATGACAACTGATATATGCAACTCTTTTTTTCCTATTATATAAATTTATGTAAACAATGAAAATGGGATAATGTGTAAGAATATATGAATAACAATTCGAAGAACACTTACTTATAATTTTTTGCTCTGCTGGAACTTGTAAAAACACTTTAATGGTAAGTTGAATGCAAGAAATTAAAAATTGTAATAGATCTATATTTGATACGTTATATTTATGGGATTAACAATAATTTTGATGCTTTTTTCATGAATTAGTTGAAAATTACTTCAATTTTATGTTCCAGTAGTTTGATTTGGAAAAGAAATTTCTAGGAAATAAAGGGGGGTACCAGCTATTCTGTAATTAAACCCTGGTTTTAATCAGCAATGTTTATGAGGATTGTTTATAACAATAGAAAATGTTGCTAGATTTTAGCACATCTTATAGAATTTCTATTTTTTATGATCTTACAGACATTTGAGCAATAAAGAGATTTTCCCTATCCGAAAGGGATAATTAAATACATTAGTTGATAATGATTGTTAATAACGGTGGAAAATAATATCAGAGGTCAGTGTTTTACATCAGGATTTTAATGAAGGGATCGGATGAAGAATTACGCAAAATCGAAAGAATAATAGTGCATAAGTGGATTTTAATGAATCAATTTAGTGGGGAAGAACGTGATAAAAAGAGCTTCCAGTTTTGAAGGTTCAGCAAAAATCTGATTTTTCCATAAATTTGCTTGTAAAAATTAAATGGATAACAGGGACTTCATCTTAGTTATCACATTTTGATAATCAATTGTGAATCTCAGTTTTCAACCTTCTTGAGGTAATATCAATAAATGATACTAAACAGGGAGCTCAAATATGGAAAATTATGGTTTTTTGACCCTGTATTGACATCTTTCTTTTTAAGACAGAAGCAAAGTTGAGGATATTTTAATCCGTATGACGAAGAGCCTCTTTTTGTTTTGAAGAACGAGGTGTTATTATGTTGATGTCCTTCGAAAAAGTTAAACTTTATTTTGTGTGTATATTTTATAAAATTAGATATGGATGCCTTCTAAATCTATGTATATCTTACTCTTGTCAAATAAAAAAATATCATGAAAGGAATTATTTCTTTCACGCAGAGAACTCAGTAGTTACTCGATTCTATAGGAAAGCGAATCATCTTGAAATTTATCTCCACTTCTTTATAATCGTAGCGACTTGATTAAGGAGAGACTTCGCTAATCACCTCTTTTTCACCCTTGCGATACGAATTATAAGTTTATTGCATGAAATTGTTTTGATCGCGTGAACTTGTCAGACCGGGACAAACTCCCTTCTTGTAACTTTATACTTTCGACATTATCATTCAGAGCGTCGGCGTTATTATATAAGAGTGAACTGCTCGTTTACTAAAAATGAATTCGATAGATGAATAAAATGAATATTCAAACTTTTATCAAAATTGGTCAAATCAGAATTAGAAGCGCTTTAAACGGAACAATTTCAAAATAATGTAAAAAAACTAAAGCATTTATACAGTTTCTATTTATACATTCAACATCAAATAATTTGTGATAGAAACTTGAGAATAAAAAATGGATGAAAATTGAAGTTGGAATATTTCAGAGCTTGAACCTTATTATTCCACAACTTTCCTTTGAATTGAAAAATATCATGTTCAAGTTATTGTATTTATTCGAGATGTAAAATTTCAAACTGCGAGTCTTCATACTTAATCAATAAAAAATGCTCTATTTTTAATTTGTTGTACTGTGATTATGTCGTAAAGCATTATGTACCTACAAAGATGTAAATAAAATTTTCGTGAAGAAAGGACCTCTTTTGCTCTGCTGAAAATAAAACCCAAGATTGTCGAATGCTTGTCGATTTCTCTACTAACTGAGCTACTCGTGAAATCTTAAAATAAATATTCTTTCACAGACTCGCAAAGTGTAATTCCTCCGCAAGAATAATTATAAAGATGTACATTTTCGAAAAATCAAACAATGGCGTGGTTCTTGGTACATTATCTGAATTGATTATTAGAATCTTTGATATATCAAATGAAGTTGAAAAAAATAACTTTAAACTATTTCTTATGTTATTATTTAGACATCAACAAAATTGCACACAAGCAATTGGAAACATTCACAGAGAAGTGCAAATTTCATGTTGGGATAATTCAATTGTAACTTGCTGTATCTTATTGTTGAAATACATTCCAAATTCAGATCTCATTTTTAATTCGAAAATGGAACCTATCTAACAGCTATTTTATAAAAAATATTGTTTAAGAAAGAAATTTTTTTTTCATTTATCCAATTCAAATTTTCGCGGAACTTTCACGAGCGCAGCTGGCACTACCCAGCGGCCGAGTGGCGGCGCTAACTGTACTTTTAGGCTGACAGTTTGTAATTTTACATGAGAAAAGTGTCAACAGTGGTAATTTTTTATTTTTTTAAGTACGTAAACGGAAGTATCCGATTTTCCTGTGCTTGGAAATAAAAATTAAATGTTTTGAGACGTTAAATTCCTCGAGATTATTTTAACTCAACGCTATCAATGGGATATAAGTGCATTATTTTTGGATGCAAGTCGGAATATGCGACTTGCTCCGGGAAAGAGCAAGTTTTTACTGTGCCTAATGATGAAAAAGTTATTATTATCTGTCAAAAAGCTATTTCAAGAGCCACTTTTGATTATAATTTATTATTTATCAATTTTTATTGTTAATATTTTTTCATTAATGATTATTTTTATTAATTATCATATGATTTGAAGAATTTTACGTTCCTTAGTGTGACTTTGGAATTTTTAAAATATATACCTATACTAAAGAAGAGAAAGTATTTCAATTTTTTTCCATTGTAAGGAAAACCTTTTGCAAAGTCGCGACTCTGTGGAATTTTTTTAGCTGACTCAAGTTGGATACTAAACCAGAAAAAAACATGGAACGTGAACTCTAAAAAATTTGGAGGTCCCTTGTTCTTAATTTTAGATAAAAAGTTTAACTTATTCGGCTTGAGAATTTCATAGTTGTAGTAAAAGATTCCATTTCTTGGTTCACAATTTATCTCTCCGAGTAAAAATTAATGTAACGGTTTGAAAATCTAACTATTTCAGTTGAAGCTCCTTCGTTTAAGTTGGAAACTTGGAGCATAAGAAGCGAGCAAACCTTGCTACAACTTGAATTCCTAAAATTTGCCGATGTATATATAATTATTTGAATTAAATATAAAATTATGTATCTACATAATTGAAATACATGAATAATTATGTACCTTAATATTATTTCATTTATAATTACATAAATATTGTTTACAAATACCCTTTTTAATTTTCAAACTTTATAATATTTATTTATTCTATGAATCCTATTATTTATGTCTTCCTTTTCTACAGGTTTAACATAATGAAGCAAAATGAATCGTTGTCCAAATTTGAAGAGAAATATATAATTTTATAATATGGTTGAATTCATTGTTAATTTTATTATTCATTAAAAAGGACCTTTTAATTTATCGGATATTAGAAATATTACCAAATATATCTTCTAGATAAACATATCATGTTGAAAAACGTGTTGTAATCATTAAAATTAATCAAATTTAAATTTTCCTCATGCTATAGAATAATCATCGGCCTAAAAGTACAACCAGCACCGCCACGCGGCTCTGGTCAAATCTCACGTCACATTTATTCTATAAGCCTTTACAGGAGTGCCACCCGCCTGCGTTTGCGTGAGAGCAGAACAATCAAAACAATCAATAACTGCATAAAACCTCATGGATATCATGACTTGATAATTGCAAGACAGTGGAACATTAATAATTATGTAAGATTTGGAAGCAATGTTTTTAGGACGAATTGTAGGTGAGGGCACCGGTTTTTAGATTCGTTTTCAGTTCAGGCACCTTCGGTGTCCTCACCTACAGCTCGTTTTAAAAACATTGCACTCATCACGAAAAGACCGTTGCCTCCCACTTGATAAGCAATATACTAATTTCCTATTCCTACGGCATCAAATGTTTATGGAGTAAAATATATATAACTACGAAATAACATTTCCCATGGGTGAAGCTCTGAATTTTCTAAGAGTGGATATGCGGCCCTGAGAGCACGAATAAGTACGTGTAAACGAGCAAATAAATCACTACATTATGCTTGGTATTAAGGAAGAATAATTAGGTAAGTTATCTGCGAGATACTTAAGAGTTTATAGTGCAATGTATTGTTAGTAACATCGTGGTTGGTAAACGTGCTGGCCCTTCAGCAACTTCCTAAAATGCGCTTTTTGACATAAAAGTTATACTTGGCTGAGAGTGATCAGAAAGACTTGTTGCCGTTTATGAAAATGCATTATAAAATTTTTAGTCAAATTTCTACAGACATCCTTATTTTCACAAACACAAAAGAAACTTATTAAAATAATTAATTTGAAATATGTAAATCAGTGTGCAAAGAAATGTGAAAGAGTTGTATTTACCCGGAAACTCGTCGGAATTATAAAAAAAAAAAAACATATGTACTGGAAAAATCTCACGACGATTCGTAATTGGAGGATTGGAGATACAGCGAGTCAAGTGAATTCAGTCGTAAATCACGGACTGAGGTGCAATTTTTTAGGGGTAGAAGTGTTTCTATTAAAAGTCCCAAAAGGGAATGCAATGTGCTGACGCGAGTCTCTTGACGATAATCAGCGCGGAATGTGCATGGAAAAAATTCACTGAGGGTTTCCGATGCAAGCGGCCACTTTTTTCCTATAAGCCAAAACAAAACTTCTCAAGTGTTCCGATTGTTTCATAAATGAAAAATAAAAAAATCACGGTTATTTTCCACCATCTTATTCTCAAGAAACTTCCGGTTATTGATCTATATTTCTGGAATGAAATATTACCGACTCTTTATGGCCTGAAGATTTTCTCGGCTATACCTCCGATTTTCAGGCTTAAAGTAATTTTTGGTTACTTACCGCTTCGACTGGTCTTCAAAAGTCCCAATAGTTTCTCGATTTTTATAGCCCAATGGAAATACCAGGGATGCCACTCGGTCCCTTTTTTTCCCTAATCACCTCCTTCCCCCTTAATTTTGAGAAATTCCTAAAATTGAGAATGTTGGCCCAATTTTCCCCTTTCACACGAAGTTTAGATTTATTTTTTCGAGAATTGTCATAAAGTTTCAAGACATTCAAAAATACGCGCCACAATTAATATGCGCGGACGCATCAAGTTCGCTTATCTCTTATTAGATATGATATGTAGGGGTGAACGTTTCAGGACTGCGATTGGTTATTTCAGTAAGGAGTAATTATGATTGGTTGCCAACGTGAGCAGTGAGCCTGTGTGAATATTGTGGAAAATATCCATATATACATATTAGAACAAAGAAAGAGACACGAGAAAAATATAAGAGGGTAAATTGCAATGTAAGAACGAGTTTTAGATACGTGTTTCAGGTTTTAAGGTAAGTGACAATACATAAATAGTTCAAGACGTGGTCTGCATGTAAATTTTTACTTTTGTTCTTTTTCTTTCTCATAATCTCTTGCTAACATGCCTTAAGGTTGTACTGGAGCGAGATTTAGTTTTTTCATTGTGGTATTGCTGTGCCCTAGCCTTTAGCATTGCATTTCAAATCTGCTGCCAACTGCACGCCATTGAGTTCAAACGGATTTAAATCCTTATTTCAAGCGAGTTTTTAATTATTTTATCAAGATTTTGGGTTCTTAACTTATAAAGTTTATTCGTCGACCATATAAAAGAAAAAAATTCTTTAATATTATTCTTAGAAAAATCGAAAATAACCTGCATAATTTTTGGCAACGTCGCTTCAACTGTCTTTTTGCTCTCATGGCTTCTGCATCTTTCTCACTCAAGATTTGATGCTCGTATCGAAACAGTAACGAGCGGGGTACGTGAAAGAAGTTGCCATGATTCTCAAGTACAAGTTTGAATTTCGTAGATCTGCAAATCAAATCCCGTGTAACTTTTTTCCTGTCGACAAAATCATTCTGAAACTTCGCGTACTACATTTTGTAGCCATACTTCGCAATACACTTGATTTTCACGTCAATCCTATCACTACAAACATTTTTTCGGAGGGAAAAAGAGTAAAAATCCACGTGCTGCCATAAGAGTCCATGTATTTCTACTCAACTTTGAAAGCTTATAACTTGACACCCAGTGACCAGATTTTCTTTAAATTTGATAAGGTGGCGTAAGACACCATAAACTATATGTTCATAAACTTTTATGAAATTCTGATCACTTGGCTCTCGCTTCAGTACAACCTTAAACATTTCTATTTTTTATGTAAAGTAGATTCTTGAACTGGAAGAAACATTCAGCCAATGCCAATATATTTTCAGAATCTTTACTTGTATTTATCGTATTTCAAAGATTGATTTTATTGTTTTTTTCATGGCTTCTGTATTTGAAATATAGTTTTTCGATCGAATTTCAGTAACCAGTATTGTTTCTCGTCACATAGAACTTACTATATTTAAGTTAACGTTAAAAGTACTTTTCCTTTTAATCAGTCGGTTTATGTATTGCAAATGGGAATATGTTTAATTATTTAATGATATTAGGCACGTTCGATCCTTTCTTTTTGCACTAAGTCTAGATTAGTGTAGATAATTATGCTGCAAGAAAGAAATATCACGTAGGTCTGTCAGGATTATTGTTTGTATCAATACTATTCTTAGCTTAAGTAAGTAAAGTACATTTACAGGCCCTAAAAGTAAATTTGAAACGTTCAATTCCTACAAGGAAATTGTAATTTAATCATTCAATTCTACTGCACCCAACGTTCTGAGAAAATGTTTTTTAATATGCCACTCAAAAGCTTTGCGATTTGATAAATTATAATTATTAATTTCAATAAAACTTCAAATTGAGTTTCAGTGAAAAAATCGAAAAAAACAAGTCTGAATCAATTAGGTCTGACGTAACAAGAAAGAAGAAGAAACTGTCTGTTAATTAGAAGAGGCTGTTTTGATACAATCAAATTTCTTGAAAAGATACCGATATGCTGCAATGATGTATCAAAAGTTTCCAATAATACAATACCAATTGTCATAAAATAAAGTATTTATGAATGTATTTTTATTTCCCTTACACTTAAAAAGAATCCCCTTTTTCCCCAAAAAATCCCTTAAAAAAAAAACATTTTTTCCCTAAATTTAAACGTCTCAACCACTGGCATCCTCGAAATACTAATAATTTCCTGAAAACTCTCGATTATCCTCGTCTGAAAAATTCTATGTTATCTCCCAGTTTCTTTGGTCTCGAAAAATTTCCGGTAGTACCACCTCTTTCCATTTCCTGTTCCAGTAGCCATTAGGCTTGTGCGTAGTAATATATCTGAAACCTGTCTTCTGTTTCATACTTGGGTTATTCTTCCCCGAAATTGGATATGTTTTTTGTAAGGAAATGCGTAGCAGAGGAAAACCTTAGTCTCTTGTGGTGGAAAATGTAAATTCAGTTACTGGAATTCGCCTTTAGTTGCGATAGAAGGTTTGGCAGTGGAATCCCCGGAAACCATCTCCTATATAATACATAACCGTCTTTATTGCAGTTGGAAAGAATGTGGACCCAGCTTAACTGACACTCTGACCCCTTGAGATTTACTTCTTCCAGGTACATTTCTTTTGTTCTTCTTTTTTCTCCCTCGCAGATACTTGCAGCCTGCCTTGTCTTGCATGAATTAACAAATCTTGTAACCCGAAAAACCCCCTTCTCAACGACGCAATACTCAGTGGCGGACTGTGTACCTGAGAGCGCCGGCGGGTAGTCACTGGGTAGGGGAGCCTTCCTAAAGAGCAAAAAATAAGGTATTACCTTTCCTGTCGCATAGCAGGGTACTTAACCGTCAGAGTGCAAACTTCTCAAAATCGTTTCTTTTCGAAATAAAATACATTCAATAATTCCAAATATTGATCTACTCCAATTAAGAATACTTCGAAAAACAGGGAATAGGTTAAGAAGCGAAGCTAGAAAAGGAGATAATAATGAATTTTTGGGGATTATTAGATTCTTTTTGTTGTACATATCTCTAAAACAATGAAAATTTGATTAACTAAATCACTTCATTTCTGATGCTCCATATATTGAGAAAGAAATTATATTATATGCAAGTAAATACAATTTTTTTCGGTTGGTTGTGAGTCCTGGAACGACAAACAACTCAATCCTTATAAAACTTTTGTTTCCTCTGGAAGTATGATTTGGAATTCATGTACGATCGTTATGTTTCAATGATTTGATGTCTTATGGAGTACAGTACGTATAAGAAGTAACATTTGGTTATATTTCTCAATACTTTCCCATGCTGAACATCAAAAACATTTATATTGTTTGAAAAAATGATCTAAGATGGTGCCTTCATGCCTCAGGGGGGCGACTGATGGGGTGGGCGCTGTCGGGATCTCCTGCCTCCCAACCTATGGCCAGTCCGCCACTGGCAATACTTGCAATAGGTCTCATCCTCTTAAAGTATTCTTATCCTCTGGCGGATTTATCTCACAATTTCCCAAATAAGCCTCTGAAGTATTATTGTTTGGATGATTCTGATCCACAAAAATTGCATCTTCGACATTTGTATTCTCATATTCGCTAAAGAGCTCTCAGAGCCCTCTATTGTATTTTTATCCTAGGTTATTCTTTTTCTAGTCTCGTTACTTCACCTCAATTACTCTCAACACCCTTACTCTTAATGAGCCTTTTTGCAATAGATGTTGCACTCAATTCTGCAGAGTTTTTCAATGCCACTTCGTCTGCAGCCAAAGTACAATCAGAAGCACGATTAACATGAAATGGAAAAATGATGCACGTATGTGAATGTGGAAAACACATGTGACGTGAAATAGATTGTAGACGTAAGAAATCGGAAGATGTCGCCATCCATTGGTTGTTCACCTAAACTAGATAACGTAAGGTGTTCAAGTGTCAGTCAACAAACTAAGTTACAACGCCACCTGTTGGAAACTTATGGAACGTAGAAGTATTCATAACTCCTTGTCCCATATGAAGCATTGAATTTGCAACAGTAAAATATTGGAGTCACCAATTACGATAAAAACTATCCTATCCCTCAAATTGAACCAAATCACTCACCGGGTACAAATTTCCATCAAGGTCAATGAAGTAGTTTCGGAGCTTAGCAGCGATAAATATCGT
>WSXT02163156.1:0-10012 GCA_011762715.2 Neuroterus valhalla | reverse complement strand
GTTAAAGCCGGAGAAGCTTTAACAAAAGAGAATTTACACTCATCAAATTAAAGAAGTCGACATTTCGCTTTCGAGTTTCACAAGCTTTTTATACACCTGTAGGGAGGTACAAAAGCCGAGCGCGTAGCGCGAGGTAAACTCATGACCGAGCGCGGAGCGCGAGGTGAGATCATCTTCGAGCGCGAAGCGCGAGGTCCGTAAGACGCGCGCCCTAAGCGCGCTCAAACTTGTGAGTGTAGCGCGCGATGAGAATGTGCCCGCGCAGCGGGCAGATTTTTTTTTTTTTGCTTAAAAGAACTTATCGCGAATCATTGTGCTATGGAGTACGCCTTATTTAGGAGCTTTCGAAGGATTCGTTCTTTTTGTGCTGGTTTTTTTTCAGTCGATCCGGGATTTCTCTTTTGATCACTCTGAAAATTCGCAACAAAGGAGCAACTTTCAATGGGCAGTTCAAGATCGATGAAATTATTATCCCCCTTACTTCGCGCACAAAGGACCTCTGTTGTCTCAACCTGCAGAGCCAGTCCGAAGGAATAATATAAGAAGAATTAAGGAAGTTAATTTTGCGCTTTTGCAGCTCGTGCTTCGGGAGCAGACGATAAGAAAGTTTTTCGAGTTCAGCTGACAATATTGACTGATAAATCTATTGAACGTTCATGAGAAGAACAAAAGCATCGATTTCGTAGCTCAGACTGGATTCTGACAGAGATTTTTTGCTCTGAGAAATTGCTAGCGAACTTCCGAAATTCTGGACTATACTAAGTCACCATTAAAATGTCCTTGGTTGATGATCTTTCCAGAATTTTAGTCGTCAATATAGGTGTAAAAGAGGGCGTAAGAGGTGCATTAGTGCAGTGGAATTTAGCAGTTACATAGCCACAAAGCGGATATCGATTTCCAAAGAACATTATGCCTTTATCAGAAATTGGAACATCCACCGCGTTGGAAGAGGCGCTGCGGTGCATAAAAAAGATGGCCGGAAGAAATATCCTGAATAACGTGCGATTCAAATGGAGCAGTAGATAGTTTATATGGGTATAAACCAAATTAAAAAAAGTCTTCGGAAACCTTGAATATTTTTAATAGAATCCATCAACGTAATTGCCGATGAATTCTTTATTCGTCAACACAATTCAATGAGTAAAGTATGGAATAGAAAAAACGATTTGAGAAGTTAGGTTTATATAATCTAGCTCAATTTAGCTTTGACCTAAGTTATCGTTTGTTGTTCATTTACTCAAATTCAGTGAATATATGTCATATAAATAAATAATGATGAATAAATAAATATATATATCATTATACACGTTTTTTAGAAATCTTATTTATAAATTTGAATAAAACTGTAAACTTAGAATTCCTCGTGAGAATTGTGTTTCGCGAAAACTTTGTTGCTTAGAAACTTTATTCCATGCGAATTAGGTTTATTCATTAGTTTAATTATATGTAAAAATATGGATCGTTATATTACGGAAATGTCAATTATTCATCAATTTAAACGTATAGTTGTTTCTAGAAGGGAGAGGAACTCTATGAAGGAGTATTTGATTATTTATAAATGGTTATAAACTGTTAATGTTAAATTTTTATTATTTAGGAAATTTATGCTGACTTGCTAAAACGCGGAATAACTGATTTCAGGTATTAACAATAACATTTTTACAAGCGCTGTCTGCGGTTAGTGCAAACTACGGTAGTCACGACTCCAATGATTTTTTTGACCAGATATTTGCTGTGCCAACAGAGCCATCTTTAGTTTGAATCGATGAACTAAGAGCTCTGCGACATCATGTATATTTAAAATTCTTAACCTTAAAGTTTCTGTACGTCGCTTGACGTTTGTTGACCAGACGTTATTTTCGCCGTTGTTAATATCATTTTTTACATTCTCATCCTTATGAGAAGGTATTGGTTTTATGTGAAAATCGAATTTCGCGGAATTTATTAAATCTCCACGTTTTGAGACCTCCTGATCCGAAAAAGTAGTTTTTACGTTGATGTCTGTCGGTCTGTTGTCGTCGTTGTCGTCGTCCGTATACTCGATAACTTTTGAAAGACTAATCGGATTAGATTGCCTTTTGGCACACATTTTGAGGGACCAAAAAGACAGGTCCAGTTTGTCAACCTAAAATGAGGATTTCAGGATAAATAACGAAAGATTGAAAAGAAATTCAGGAAGAAAAAATGTTTCTTTTTAGGAGCCCTACACAATTCTGAATACAACTTCTTGAATTTTCTCAGAAAATCGAAAATTCCATTTTTGATCGCACAAAAAGTAATGAATAGAAACCTGCCTGCCGCGCGCGGCTCGCTTCGCTGACAAGTTTCAGCGCGCCTAGGGCGCGCGACTTTAGAATCTCGCGCTCCTCGCTCGATGGTAATCTCACCTCGCGCTCGGTTGTGAGTTTACCTCGTGCTACGCGCTCGGCTTTTGTACCTCCCTACAGTTGTATCTGAAGCTTGTGAAACTCAAATGCGAAATGTCGAATACCTTATTTGATGAGTGTGAATTCTCTTTTGTTAAAGCTTCTCCGGCCTTAACGAATACATTAACATCGCGTGTCTCGTGCTGTGCACTCGATTGAAAATTGTCCACAACGGTAGAGAAGTTTTGTTGCTTAATTTTTTTCACATGTCGTGTACTTTTCCTATAAATTCAATTTTTCAGCCTTAGTCATTTTCTCTCAAAAATTTCATTATATTATTGATATAGTTTTTTCTCTTGATTGAAATGAAAAATACATATCCTGTTGACGAAGTTGATAACACATTTAAAAATGTTTTCATGGTAAAGAACTTGTGTCTCTTTGGTTTTTCCTAAGCTTGTGTCGATTGTCCAAAAGTTCATTTTTTTTCATTTTTTGAATGCTTTTTTATAAATGAAGCAAAAACTACTTGCCCTATCAAAAAGTTAATTTTACTAAATTTGCAGATCCTTTTTTTATTGCACAATTCTTGTTCACTTATATTTTCCCGTCTCTTACATAGTTTGACCAAAAAACGAATATTTCTATTTTCCATTATTTTTTGTGCCACCAAAATTTGAATTTTAGATTTTTTGAGGAAACTCGAAAAGTCGTAAAGATCATCTTGGAGGGCTCCCAAAAAGAAACAATATTTTTTCTTCAAACTTCTTTTCATATCTTGCGTTGTGTGGCTAAAAATCCTTATTTTCATTTATATTTTTGAATTTTGAAAATACCGTACTTACAGTTTTCGAATCAATCAAGAAAAATAACTATAAAAATGAAATAATAAATTTTTTGAAAAAATGACTGAGGCTATCACGGAGGATTGATAGAAAAAAGGTATTCAGCCAAAGAATATCGGTAAACTTGTTATAATTTTTCCCATCGGACGTGTAGTTTTTTGCAATCGTAAACAATGAAATTAAAAATTAAAAAATTGAATTTCTAGAAAAACTACACAAGCGCCTAAACTTGCGAGCCGCGCGCGATGAGAATGTGCCCGCGCAATGGGCAGATTTTTTTTACATGGAAATAGTGGCTGAGTGATTCATGAGCTGAAATAAAATTAGGAACGCATGAGTATAGGATAATTGTATTAATTGTGAGATGTTCTCAGTTGAAAACATTCACGTCAATTCACTGTATTCATTCAACTGTACAGAATTCTACGTGCATATTTTCACCTAGGTTATCATTTGAAATATTTTTTATATCCTTGTATAATTTTATATATTTTTATATCTTCATACTTTTTATATTTTTTTAGTAGGAAAATAATTTTTAAAAATCAGGCTGTTTAAATACAGTGTTCCCGTCTGTCCCTCGAATTCAAAAAATGCAGTACTATTTGTTGCATACACCCATAGCTTTTTACATTTTACGAAATTTGCCTTTACTTACAGATCTCGAAATTTGTGAAATGCACACCTACTTGCATAAAAATACTACCACGCTGGAATTTTGCAAATTACTCTTTAGGCATTTTTATTCTATGAATTTGTATTGTATTTCGAATTGTCTGAATTTAAAGTTAAAACTACTGCCACATCCGTTAGATCTATAATATTTTCCTCAATCAAATTACACATTATCAAGCGACATTCTTAATTAATAATATTGAAAAAAGCTTCTAATTTTCCGAAATCGCTTTTTATGCGGAAGATGTAAAAATTTGTAACAGTTCTTCCAAATGTTTTCCTTCTTTTACTATATAATTCATTCAATTATCCATATTGAATTTATGGAGACTTGTTTTTCTTACTTTCATTGATAAATCTTCATAAATTTTCTGGAGTCTAACTGAAGTAGGCTCTGTTGCCGCAGCATATATTTGGTCAAAAAAATATATGGAAGTCGAACTACTGTGATGCGAATGCTGGTAATTCTTTTGCAGCATTACCTGATGCAGTCGAAACTGTTGCAGTAGTAGATATCGAAGCATAGGATTCGTCTGTCGCAACAGAGCCGCCAATTAATTACATTGGAACCCTGGTTGGAACCATTAGAACGATCCTGAAAGCGAATACTCTCTGTTGGTTGGTGATACCGTTTAGATTGCGCGATATCACACGTACGCTCGCCAGTGAGATTACAGATGGTACACCATAAAATTGCTTCCATTCTGGAAATCAACGACTGAGGCTTTATTTTCAAGATCGAAACGAACGTAGGTCTCTGACATATGTTTGTACTACTTTGGGAATTAGGTTTAAGTGCCTCTAGGTAAGAATGAATATTAAAAATAGAAGTAGGGATTACGAAAACAACTTATTGAGTTCATCCCGACGCTTTTATTCAATAAACCTCCGATTGTTATTAAGTTCTTGTTGAAAAGGTCAGGGAAATTTACTGATACATTGTGGAAGGATAAATGGTTTTCCAAGCGGGTGATTTTTATACCTGAATCAAATGTTCGAATTTTCGAATGAATCTTCTAATACGGAGCACCAATTTCTTCAAAATGGATTCTTTTTGCGTTGGACTGATTTCCGGAATATTTATGTTGAGTTATATTTCTTTGTGACTTTATAACTTTTTGAAACACTTCCACATCTCGTCCACGCTTTTAAATACCAACCTTCTCTCTCTCTCTCTCTCTCTCTCTCTCCTGTCTCACGTGAATAACGTGCTTCCTCTATTGGTATAATCCAACCATATTTATCAATATACCTTGACCCTATTATTCTCCAACCCTTCTGTCTTTTATTCCTCCATGCCGTTCCTTTCACCAATCTCATTCACCTTTCTTCCCTCTCTCTCTCGTCTCCCATCTTTCCATCTTATCTCCTGTTCTCCTTCTCCCATCGAAACTCCTTCAACAGCCTTATTCTTTCTCTTCCAGGAATTCTTCCTCATACTTCCACGTCCGAATACTTCTCAGAATTCTCAAACTCATTTTCCCCGTCTTCTTCCTTACATTATAACTAGGTCTTCTTATGTCCAACCCCAGTGTCCATCTGATATACCTTTCCTGTACTCTATTTACCTCCTTGCTCTCCTTCCGACTCTGCATTTCTGCTTCGTACAGTAACAGGCTCATCACAAGACGGACAAACAGCTTCATGCTCCTTCCAAATCCATCTGCCAACAACCTCTTTCTCAATCCCTATACCTGCCTCATCACAACATTTTCTCTCCTTACTCTCTCCTTTATATGAACATTCACTTCTCCGTTTTCTCCGGAATAGGAAACCCAGGTACACAAACTCTTTCAGCTCCTGCACTGCTGTAACTTTCCACTTTTATTCCCTCTCTTATCCCTTCCACCATCTCTATTCAACACTATAACCTTGGGATTTTCTACCTTTAACTTCACCCAACGCCTATCCAGGTACCTTTTCAAGCTCTCCATCATCTCTTTTAATGCCTCCTCAGCTTTTACCACCAACACTATGTCACTCACTCTCCCTACCACTCATCCCTCTAGTTTCCTCTTGAGGCCAGTAATTAGGATTATGAAAAGCGTTGGGCTAAGCAGCCACCTGCTTTAACCCCTTATCCATCCAAAAATCCTTTGAAGTCGTGGCACATCCTATGACCCTATCTTTCGTCCCTTTATACACCTCTCTCACCCTTTCGATCAGACCTTTCTCTAACTCCTCTCTCCTCCATCGTCCCCTACAACCTCCCCCTATTCAATGATTGTAAAGCACCTCTCAGATCTACGAAAAACCCGTACTTTTTTTACCCCTTCTTCACTCTGTTCCTCCTTCTTCTCTCGTTCTTTTACCTCCCTCATGTCTTTTCTGCTCGTTTGAACCCTGAAAAGATTCCTTAAAAAATCCTTCCAATCCTCATTTCCGATCTTCTCACTTATCCCCTCTATACTCATTCAAACCCTATTCATGACCTCCCATTCGTCTCCCTCGGTCTTAACACTTCCTGACATCTCTTCCAGATCCTTTTCTCTCTTCTGCTCTTTTCTTTTACACTCCACCCTAAGCTCCTTCCTTATCTCCACGAACCCCTCTCTCTATGCGGTTCCATCATTTCACTTCTTTTGTACTTCGTTTCAACCTTTCCCTTCATCTTTCCACGTTTCCTATCCAAACAAGGTTTTACTCGTCCTTCTCCCTTCTCTTCAAACCTTTTCTTCTGCACATACCATGTCACCTTAACTCTCAGATCCTTTATATCTCTTACACCGATTCTCCTTCAAAACTCGCTTTTCCTAGCTGTTCCTGGTACTTTTCCATAGTCTTCTCCGTCCATATCTCCCTCTCGTCCATCAAAACTTCTTACTATCCTTCCCTTTCAAAGCCCTTCCCTCTTCTTCACAAGATAAGAGTCCGATGGTCTAATTTTATCCTACTTCCTACTGCGAATCTATCCGTCTCCTCCTATCTATGACCATATTGCCTATCGCCGATGCTTCAACCTTACTCACATACGTATACTCTCCCTCCTCGTCTCCTGTTATCGTACAATTCAAGACCACCCGCCCTTAATTCAACATTTAGTCGCTCAGAATCTTCCTCTCCTTATTCATAACTGTGTCCTCCGATCTCCTTTTAAAACTGCACTCCATCCCTGTAGACTTACCCCTTCCCTCCCCATTCTCGCATTTAAATCTCCCTTCTCATACCACCTATCTATCCCCTTTCTCGCTAATAACATTCTCCACCCTTCCTTTGAACCTTCCATCCTATCCCTCTTGTAGAGTGTCTAATCCCCGTTATAATTATCCTACCTTTCTTCTTCAATCTTGCCGCCTCATGGAGCCTCCACCTAAATCCTCTTTGTAGCTTCCGTTCTATCCTAACCCACTCCTCGCCCTCCACCCACGTTTCTACCAGTCCCACCACACGAACCTCTAGAGGTCCTCATCTTTCTTTTTCAACCCTGCCACATTTGAACATAGCTTCTTTACCATTCCTCTGCCCTGCTGTTTCCCCACCACCTACTTCCTACGAATCCAGTCCCTTTGCACTTCTTTCGGCTCCTTTTTCTCCTTCTCCCAAACCCACGTTGTCTCCTTAATTCTTTTTTATTTTTTTCTCGAAAGATTTCTTAAAGGTACTTTTGCAGCAAAAATTGGTGCATAATGTTTTATTACTTTTTGATGTTAAAATTATTATTTTATCAGCAACTTTTTTGGTTACACATGAACGATTTTTGATCAAATTTTCAAAATGAAATGGATTTTATAATGAAAATGTTCCTTCTTGTAACTCGAGTTGAAAGCTGTTCAGTAAAATTGTAAATTTGTTTAGCAGTTTATTACTGAGTAAAAAATTTATTTTAGATTGGGGTCGAGTACCTAATTTTATAGAAGTGCCGTAGCCCGCAACTGAGAAAATTTCACTTCCATAAATAAATTGAATTTCTCTAGAATCATATACCAGCACTTCCGCTTCTATTATTTAACTTATACCACTAACTTTTGAGATGTATCTTCAAATAATGAGAACTATGGTACTTTTTACGAGGAAAAGTTTTTACTAATAGAAGGAAGAATTATGTATGCAAAATTGGAGTAGCTTCTTTTGAGTAGGGAGGAGACTTTGGTTTGTTTCGCGATCGATCTAAATGAAGCACTCGACAGCATATTTAGATATTTCCAACAAATTTAATATCTATTTCCATAATTTTCCCTTTTCATTCCACTACCAAAGATGAATTTTTGATCGACGAACACAAATTATCTATCTAGAAACATGAATTTCCAATAGATCATGAACATTTTCTACAAAAATTTGAGCAGTCGATACCTTAACCAAAACGAAATTTAATTGGAAATAGAGAACAGTAGAATACGAAATACGAATTTTCAAGAAAAGATTTGAATTTTCAACCATAGAGTATTTTTCAGTCAACGGTGATGTGAGCAAAGGGAACAAATTCCTAGCAAATAAGTTAACACGTGAAATGGAACAGATCAATCTTTGATCCGAAAATCGGAGGTTAAATACTAAAGAAGAAAATTCTGCTTCCAGAGACCTATCCTTTGCAAAAAAGTTGAATTTTCCACCACCAAAGATTTTTTAGACGGAAGAAAAAAAGAATTCCCACCAAATCATCGAATTTCTAATACAAAAAAGCAAATTCTCCAGAAATAAGAATAAATATTCGAACTTTCAATATATGACTTGGAATTCGACCCAATTGGTAAATTTCAAACTAATTACAAGCAATTTATAACCGAAAGTGAAATAGATGAATTTGTTGTTAAAGGAATGGACTTGCAGTAGAATTACTAATTTCTAACGAAATAAATGAATTCCTTACCAAAGAGATGGAATTGTTAAATTTCCAATCATAAAATAACAATTTCTGACTAATAAGAGAATAATTGGAGTTTAAGTCAAGGCATATACAGCAAACAGAACAAAAGGATTTTAAGGGGGTATTCTCGTCTAGAAATTTGAAAAAATCAATATTTTTTTCTTCATATTTTCGAAGATCAGACCTTTCAGAATATATTCTCCGGAAGAGTTTAAAAAATATCAACTATTTTCGGAGTTATTGACAATTCAGTGGCGCAGCAAGTAGACTGATCCTGCTCTGTGAGTCGAAGTCGAACGCGTTTTCCTCGAAACTACTATTTTCGACACTGTTGTCATGATATCTCAAGATCTAATGAATCGATTCACTTGAAATTCGCTGTGAGCTATACCTTAATCTATCGCGCTTACCAGAAATATACAAAAATTTTGAATTTTTACTATTTTGAAAAAATTTTCAAGATTAAAAAAATAGTTTTAAAAATCTTTGGGATCTTGCGCTACGCGCTCGGCCTTTGTACCTCCCTACAGTTGTACATAAAGGTTGTGAAACTCAAGAGTGGAATGTTGTCTACTTTAATTTGATGAGTGTAAATTCTCTTTTGTTAGAGCTTCTCCGGCTTGAACGACTACATTCTCATCGCGTGTCTCGTGCTGCGCACTCGATCAAACTTTGTCAGAAACGGTAGAGAAGGTCTGTTGCCTAATTTTTTTTCACATGTTGAGTAGCTTTTCTAGGAATTCAATCTTTTAATTCTTGATTTCATTTTATTCTATTGGGAGAGAAACTACGCGTCCAATGGCCTTAGTCATTTTTTCGCAAATTTTATCATTTCATTTCTATAGATATTTTTCCTGATTGAAATGAAAATTACATATCCTGTTAAAGTAGTTGATAACACATTTAAAGATATTTTCCTGGTAAAGAACTTGCGTTTATTTCATTTTTCCCAAGCTTGTGTCAAATGTCCAAAAGTTCATTTTTTTCATTTTTTATATGGTTTTTTATAAATGAAGCAGAAACTGCTTGTCCTATCAAAAAGTTCATTTCACCCAATTTGTAGATGTTTTTTTGGTGCATAAGTTTAGTTTATATTTATTATTACAAGTTCAGATTATATCTTCAAGTACCTTGCATGGTTTGACTAGAAAATGAATCTTCCTATTTTTCATTATTTTTTGTGCGACCAAAATTTGAATTTCCGATTTCTTTGAGAAAACTCGAAAAGTTGTAAAGAGCATCCTGGAGGGCTCCCAAAATGGAACATTTTTTTCTTCAAACTTGTTTTCATATCTTGCGTTGTTTGTCTGAAAAATCTC
>WSXT02163145.1:0-10012 GCA_011762715.2 Neuroterus valhalla | reverse complement strand
TTTCAGTTTTGAATCAAATGTACCAAATTCTAAGTCTTTTGGGACATTCAAATAATGTATTGAAAATTTAATTGAAAAAAGTAACGTCAAGGTAACGCGTTACTTTTTTTCAGTAACGGTGAAGGTAACGCGTTACTTTTTTGTTAAAGTAACGGTAACGGTAACGCGTTACATTTTCGAGACAGTAACGGTAACGGTAACGCGTTAAATTTAGCCAGTAACGTGTCAAACACTGTTAAAATGCTAGTTCCTTTGCCTGACTAAACACTGTACCGAATACTGAAACACCGCGTTTTAAAATAAATGTGGTTATTTCAATTTCAGAAAAAACTCGGGGTTGTTTCCTTTGTTCATTCCTGGTTCAAAAAAAGATCCCAGGTATCAAAAAGAAAGATTCATAAATATTTTAATCATTTCGAAATCTCTAAAGGAACAAAACGAAAACCAATAATTGATTTCATTCTGATAAACGAGAGTCTCATTTAATTTTTATTTTTATTTCACTTTTCCGGCTAGAAGTGAACATCATACATTTTTTTCCACTGTTTGCTGATAATTAAATCATCATTTGTTATTTACTCACGAGGTCAAATTTTTGTCTTGAACATTTGAAATTTATGGTGACTTCTATTCCTAGTAGAAGTCATCCTATCATTTTATTTGAGTGCAGCAGTTTTCGAACTGGAAGTTGAATCGAAATTTGAAAAATCTGCACGTAACAGACAAAAATCTCACTTTGCTTTCTTCCTAAACTTCTTTCAGAAGTGGTGTTACATAGTACGTTATCTGGTGGTGAAGCTCTAAGTAACAGCTATCGCAATTCTGGTCGTAAACGAAACAACCAAGTTTCAAGAGGAATAAATCCACGTCCTTCGTGAGATGAAGAAGAATCACTTTCTCGAATTTTAGAGAAGCAGAAAAAGAAAAGGATAGTCGTCCTTAAGATCTTATTACCTTGGGCAAAGAATGGCACACCTAGAAGTAAAGAGAGCAAGTTTTCCGAATGCCATTGTCAATTCAAGCCCAATTTAAGTCGCGGTAAAACTTTTAACGACTTTTATCTTGCCACCGAATTGACAGAAGAGAAGTGGAAACTCTAGGTAAAAAGGTATGCCCGAAACTCGGTGAACAGCTTTAAACAGTCGCCCAAAAACTTTTCCACTTCATTAGAAGATTCAACCGATTCTATATAAAATTTCGGATCTTAAACCTAATAACAGAAATGTCCAACACGAGCAACCACGAAATACTTCGAATACAATTTAATTTTGACGCCGTGGTCTTCAGTAGTATTCTTTCATGGTGCGTTCATCGAATAAAGGAGCTTTTACATCGCTTGCAGAATTTATCGCGCGCCGTGAGAAAGTGTGGCTATAATTTTTTCCAGAGGAAAAGGATGATACTTTTACTGTGAAGAAGTAGACGAAGGGGATGAAAAGTGAAAGCAATATCAAAGTTGTTTTTGATCATATGAACTGGGATAAATATTGAGTACTCTTTTTGATTGAAAAATTTGAAGAGTTCCTTACAACTACAAAATCTGAATAGTCAGAGAAAATTTGTGCGAAAATAAAAGGAAATAGGAAAATTTGAAGAGTTTCTTAAAATTACAAAATCTGAATAATTAGAAACAGGTTCCTGGACTAAAACTCAACAAAAAACACTTTTTCAAATCAATCTGTCCATAGTTCAATTACCCACACCTCGGAATCAGCTTTTTGTTCTTCTTTCAAATACATCGTCTCATATTAGAAAGTTTTTTTTGTCCATCCTGAATAATTCCTATTTTTAAAGTTAGGCTGTGATGATTTAATACACTTCAGGTGACAATTCCTCACAAAATGAACTCAGTCCCTAGAAGCGAGTTCAAGCTGTCACATAAGAGTAGCAAGTGCTAGAAGATTCGTGCATTCAGAGCAGGGTGCCAGGGGTATATCGAGCAAATATTGATTCTGAAGGCATACCTGTTTGTTTGCTGGTACCCCACACACCGCATATTTCTACCCATCACAGATTTCAGTCCTACTTGGACTGTAGGACACGTCTATGTTATGTGTACAAATGTGTACAACTATTTACACAAAACACATATAGTTGTATACGTGTATATATAAAGTTACACATTACACACCTTATCTTGTATAATGCACCTTATGTCAATATCAACACAGATTCCGGATGCCGGAAGTGATGTAAATATCGTTCTACATTCGTGCAACCACTGTATCACAGGACCATGAGAGGATATGACAAGTGTTCTAGTACATAACGTCAGTCACTGACTTCCCATAAAATACCTATTTCCGTTTTCAGCTTTTGGTCAATATAAACTAAGAAAAATGAATAGGGTTGCCACATACTAATGTACCGTAAAAAAGTGACAAAATTGACTTAAATGAGCTAAAAAGTGACTAAAAGTGACTTACTTTGAACAAAAAAGGGGGCAAAAATTCCTTTTTGCCAAACAGAAAAGTGGCTGTTATCTCCATAGAAACACTTATTACCTTAAAAATTTCGATTCAATTACACAATGATTTACGATAGGAACTAGGAAACAGTAAAATCACGAAGTAAAGTAAATGAAACTTCAATATTAAATAGAATTTGAAAAGCCGATAAAAAGCAGATTTTACTTATCAGTAATTATGGAGTGCAGTCTGAAACGTTCGAAAATTCTTTAATGACTTTTACCTATAAAAAAGTGACTTAGGGTTGCGATTTAGCGGGCGATCTCTAATTCCTGGTCATTTCCCGGTCGAGTTTTTCGATTTCGCCAGTCAAATAAAAGTAAAATATTCATATTTGGCGCAGAACGCAAACATTCATTAGAGTTCACGACGTTCATTTTGAACATAATTTAACACAACAGATCAGAAATTGCAAAATAAAATGATTTGGAAGAAAATACTCAAATTTGCCACGGAAAAATATCATTCTTCTTACAAGAATTGAAACAGTAAAGTTGTCATCGAGAAAAAATTATATTACGATAGCAAAAAAGAAATGGATTTCAAACAAAATAGTTCATTTTTCAATGAAGGTGATGAATTTTTGAATCTTCAACTGGAACAGTTGAATTTCAAACCAAGAAGTTGAATTTTCAACTAAAATGACAGATATTTAACCAAACAAATGGACTTCAAAATGCAGGCATGGAATTTCCAATCTGAATAAGTTAAATTTCCAGTTGGAAAAATTACTTATAACCCAAAGCAACTAACATTCACAACGACAAAAACCTACTTCCGAAAAAACTGTTACATTTCTAAACAAAATGAGGAACATTCAAACAAAATTGTAAATGTTTAACTTTAGTAGCTGAATTTTGAACCAGAAAGACGAATTTTTAAGTTAAATTCTTGACCAAAAATTGATTTTAAACCACATAATACCATTTCCCCACAAAATGCTTGAATTTCAAACTATTGAATTAATGATTTCCACCAAAAAATGTAATTGTAACATTCTGGGATTGAAAAATCATTTTTAAATAGAACATGAAAGTTTTGAACTAGATGAATTTGCGACTAAAATCCAAAAAATTCAACTTTATACCTTGAATAGGGAACTGTGAAGACGAATTATTGAACAAGAAAATTAACATTCGAACAAAAAGGAAATCTTCCACCCAAAAATCGATTTCACAACGAAATAATTCAATTTTCAATGCAAAAAGACAAATCTACATACAAATTGTCAAATTTTGAACCGGAGAAATCAGTTTTTCACTAAAAATAAAGCAGTAAAATTTTCAGAAGGGAAATAATTGGCCATCAAACTGATGAATTTTCAGGTTAAATGATGAATCTTTAACTTGAATAGATTATGTTAGGCAAAAAAGATTAATTTTTAACCATAAGGGTTAATATTATGTAAGAAAGACGAATTTTCCACGAAGTAAATAATGTCTCAAAGAAATTGTTGAAATCAAAAATGAAAGTTCAACTAAATACTTGAATTTTCACCCAAAAAAATAAATTGCTTTTTAACAGAGTATGTATTTTTTAAACCAAAGGTGAAGTTCAGATTAAAATACTGCATCTTTTACAGACGAATCCAATTTTCAACAAAAGAGTTCAACTTTTAATCAATTAGTTGAGTATCTAACTAAAAAAGGATGAATCCGTGAAGAACAATGTAAACATTTATAACAAATCATAAATATTTGTTCTTTTAAATACGACTTCTACTTCAAAAACTGCTTGAGGTACTTTCTTTATTTAAAATTAAGAAGAGGGGACTTTCAAATTGTGCCGAATTTCGAATTGGAAGAGTGATCTTTCCAAATCCCTCTCTTCTAAATACGAATTATAATTAGTTTGAAAAGTTCCCATTCCATGTAAAAAATTCCCTGTTCCAAATAAAATTATATTTCTTTACCAAAAGTCCCTTCCTTAAAATGAAACCCCTAATTATTTTCTGAAACTCTCTGTTCTAAGTCAAATGAATCTAGAAAAAGCAAGTAAAACGTGATAAATTTTTTTTTCTTTTATAATTGAGAAAATAATTCTTTCTATATATTTGGGTCATCATCAATTTGATTATCCAACTTCAGTCAGCTTGATGAATCTCAATAAGCAATAAATTTGCAAAAAGTTCTTCTTATAACGGAAAAGAATCCAAATTCTTTCACTCATAAAGTTTTTGCGGTAAAATTTTTGATTATCTAGATTGAGTCAAGTGAATTCCAGGTTTTTACTCTGATTCCCGGTCATTTCCCAGTCTTTTCCGTTTTCCCGATCAAGTTACCACCCTGTGACTTTTTCTTGAAGAAAGTAACTTATAAAGACTGTTTCTCAGGAGAGAGACTGAAAAGTGACTTGGAATAAAAAAAGTGACTAAAAGTGACTTAAAAGACTGAGTGGCAGCCCTGAAAATGAACCAAAGTATCTTCCCGCTGTTGGTTCTGGCGCTCCACGCTCGTCAACTTACATTCCTTGCAATATGTGCACACGGAGAAAAATGGATGGTCAGCCTGAACATCTAGAGTGTAAGATTGGCCATATTTCAGGTTCAACTATGGAACAGCCCTCTAGATGGTGTAGCGCACGATCTGTGGAGTGTCAAAATCTGAAGGTTAGCTTCACAATCCTAGAGTGTAAAGTCGACTATCCTGGAGTGTAAACTTGATTACCTCAAGAGAGTTAAATCTATTCTGTTCAGATACTCAGAATGATTATCTCTGATGGTCAAAACAACTATATCTCTGAATTATCTTTATTAGCTTTATCTTAAAATTAGATTCAGCAGCTGATCCTGATGACATTATATTGTGGATATTTGCTGCAAATGAAAAGTTGAAGGTTAAGGAATGAAATGATAGTTTGAGTAGTTTATAATGTTATTGCAAATGATTTACAATGCAGACATGATATAATAACATTATCCTACATTAATCTAACCCTAACCTCGAAACTGTCTGTCTCATGAGGTATCGAGACTTCCAAATTGAGTAAAATGAATACTCACAAATATTTTGGATGCAAATCAAAGCAGAAAAATTTCAATGCTAATTTCAATGTTAACTTGACAACTCCAGAGTGTAAATTACGTTATCATAGATAGTGAGCTTTACACTCTGGAATGGTCAAAATAAGTAAAATCAATATATATTCAACTCAACCAACCTAGAGTGTCGATTCAATCATCCCTGGAAGTAAGTCTGATTTCCTGCGGATGGTTCAGCTGAACATAAAAAAGAGCCTCTCTGACCAAAGAGAAAAAATTATTGATCGTACATGATACACTCTGGAAGGTCAAACTGACCATCGATATTTTGACACTCAAAGTTTGACACTCCATTTTTCTCCGTGCACTTGAAGTAAGACTCTTTCGGCTCCAGGAAACACATTCTTATTATGATACTTGCGCTTCGCGCTCGACTTTTTATATGGAGGAGAGAGTGGCCATCAGTAAAGTGATTTCATGGTCATAATTATTTGGGAATTTTGTGAAAATGAGAAACATACATCCTTTAATATAAAGATTATACACTCAATAACGCGGGGAATATTTCAAAAGCAAGATTTTGTAGCTTTAATTGCATAACTTGAACCCGTGTGGAAATCGCCATAACAGTCCCTATTAATATTTGGGCTTCGTAAGGGGCCTTAACAGCTTTTCCTCATGAGGGCGGCCCTTATAGGGACCTATTGTGGTCCAAACATGGCAACATTTTCAATTGAAGCTACTTCTATAATAGACCCCTTATTGTGGCCCTGGACTGGATAACTGTTGAGCCTAAATGAATTACATGATCAAAAACGAAAGAAGAAAAAGAGACAGATTATAATTGCGCGCGAATAGCCACTGATCACGAGATTCAGTTTTCATTGGTTATTTCCCTTGAATAGCGCTCCATCTTTGACCAATGAAAGCAATCCTACTCTATCATAAACTCGCAAGGATCTAACCTAATCTGGCATCATGGCGGCTGAACATCTCCTAGCTCAACATGCTTGCATTGATTATTTAATATAAAAAACGTTTTCATGTATTTCGACAGTGCCAGTGCTTGAATTATTTCATTTTGTAAAATCATCTTTCATACGGAAGAAATCTACGACTTCCAGGTAGTCAAATTGTTGAAAAACGACGTAAAATTTGATATGCTGAGTGTCTATATTTAAACGTAGCAGAGGAAAACCTAAAACTAAATTCATGCCTCCTCCTCAGAACGAACAAAGCAACTAGCTTTTGTATTGGAAAATTTATTGTGCAATACTAGACTGATTTCGTGAAATAAAAAAACAAGCATGATATTTATTTGCAAAAAAGGTCGCCATTAATTGGGAGTTATTGGGGATCTTCGTTAGGAGCCTCATCAAATTTATTCCGACGGTCCTCAACAGTCTTGCGTAACCAAACTGGCATAGTCCATAACAATTTGCCTGATGCGGACCCTAACAATGATAGGAAAATCCTATCAGGACCCCCAACAATACCTAATCAAGATTCCTTCACGGGAAAGTTTCTCTTGCACAATAAATTCTTCTAATTTCTTACGTTACCAAGCATCAGTAGGTGGAGCTTTTTAAAACACTAATTGACAGTTTCAGAACAATATTTTCTGTTGTATAAAAAAATTATTTTCAAAGCATTCGTAGGAAATCATGTTGACAACAGTAGATTTTTGGGAGAATAATACGAAATAATCAATTCAATACTTATATATTACATATCTTGAGTGATGAAGATCTAGAAAATTTTAGTATACTCAGCTCATCTACTGTTCAATGAGGCGCTTAACTGCGAAAAGAAATATTTCATTATAAGAAAAATCTTGTTTTTAATATAGAATCCAAACATGGGTCAAATTCATGAAAATTAAGAGCATCAACACAAACTCACTTACAGGATTCCCAATATTTACAATCTACATTTTTTTATATTTGTAGATGATTTAAATACTGTGACAGCAGTATATGATATGCAAGATATAACAAAAATCAAATAAAATGGAATTGCTCACTTACGTGCAGTGTTTGACACGTTACTGGCTAAATTTAACGCGTTACCGTTACCGTTACTGTCTCAAAATATGTAACGCGTTACCGTTACCTTTACTTTAACAAAAAAGTAACCCGTTACCGTTACTGAAAAAAGTAACGCGTTACTTTGACGTTACTTCTTTCAATTGAATTTTGAATACAATATTTGAATGTCCCAAAAGACTTAGAATTTGGTACATTCGATTCAAAACTAAAAACCCTCAAATAACTGAAAATTATATTTACTGTTAGGTAAAATAATTTTAAAATGCAGGATTCGTTATATAAGCACTGGTTTATTTTTATTTTCCATTTTCTTCGGTTTTAGCACTACCATAGGCTCATTTGAGATCAAATTAGCATCTATAATTTTTTTCTCCAGTTGTTTCTGTGTTTCTATTGAAACTTCTAATTTTTTCAAATTACTTGGATGCTTCGTCTATATTATAAAAATTGTAAGTTTGTTTAATTCACAGTAAAAAAAACTCGATATAAGAATACATGCACATGATTTGTCCATATATGTACTAGGATGATCTAAGAAAGTGCATTCTAAAAACATTGATACACGAAAATCAACAAATCTTCGTTTAGTAGAAAGGTTCGAATTACAGGTCGAATATTTATGTTAAGTCAATTTTATGAGGTTATGATTGTTATGTAAACTTCTCGACCTCAATGATTTAATTATTAATAGAAAATTCAAAAATATATAAACGTTTTTTTGGAAGATTTCGTTCCGAGCTTCAGAACTATCAAACTTACTACATAAAATGTGTTCTACAATCATCTGACGAATTTTCATGGAGAAAAAATATTTTTTGGTACGCCGGTAGCAGGACCATATATACATAGATATATGCATATATAGTATTGCATCATGTAGAATCGTTGTAAGAAAATACATCACCTTTTTGGTTTTCTTGAAATTTAAATATTTAATGTGATGCTAAACGCATGTACATTTTTTTAGAGTAACGATCGGTAACGTGCGTTACTTTGCATTAGCGTTAACAAAAATTTCTAACGCGTCACCGTTACTGTTAAAAAAAAATAAAACGTTACCGTTACCGTTACTGAATAAAAGTAACTTTTCTGGCAACGCGTTACTGTCAAACACTGCTTACGTGCTATTGTTATCAGTAGTTATACTAATATTTCCGAATAAGATGGTTATTGGTTATGAGCAACATAAAATGCGATAAGGAGTGCTCGAAAAGCGGATGAGTTTGTTTCACCAAGGCTCCCAATCTAAGACTAAAAAATGTTGCTTGAACCACTGTTTGAAACCCAGTGTTGACAAAACGAAGCCCGTGGGAAATTATTTATAATAATGTATTCATGAAATTTTGGGACTATATACCACCGGATGTTATAGCTGAGACCCTTAGTAATATTTATCATCAGCATACCTCCTCGTGAAGGGCCCTATTTCTGTGCAAAAACTTACTACATTACTACATTGTAGGTAAATTTTTTTCAGCATCATTTCATAAACTGTTTTTTTTTCATTTTTCTTTTCTAACCAAAGATCCTAATGAACCAAATTTTTGAAAGAAGTATGAGTTTGTTCGAATATTTTACTTATCCCTGTAGTATGAAACTATTGATTTGCTTATTTGTCAAGTATCAACAGCTACCGAGTGTGGCTACTCTCCCCTATTTATTATCTGATGGTATGTATGTAATAACAAGCATTCAAACATTGAAGCATTTTCCTAATAAAAAAAAAATCTGCCGGATGCGCAAGCACATTCTCATTGCGCGCTTCGCACGCGGCTCGCTCCGTTCGCAAGTTTGAGCGCGCCTAGGGCGCGCGTCTTTCGGATCTCGCGCTTCGTGCTCTGTTCTTTCATAGTGTAATGCGTATAGGAAGTTGCATATATTTCAGAAATGGTGAAAACTTCTACTTTTTAGGATTTTATTAAATTTGTTCAAATTTTCGATGCACGAAAGTCTCAGCATAATTTACTTAAAGCTCTATCGACCTTGAGGGGCACATTCTCATTACAATACTCGCCCTTGAAATTGATATCTCGCATAATTTGTCTAGCAAATGGATGTTTTCACTTTTTTAGAATCGTTGACACGATTAAAACGAAAAATCTACGTCTTTTTGGAAAATCATTCAAACAAAATTTTTAGACCTTTTTATGGCAAATAATTTTGCTGCCCAGTAATGTTTTTCCTTGTCTTCCATAGTTTGACCAAAAGCTGGCGTTTTTTTATTTTGTCAAGTGCGTTATCATGATTAAAACAAAATCTATACGTCTTATCAGAATCAGTCAACAGTTAATCTGTACATCTTTTTCAAATGAAACAGAAACCTTTGAAAAAACCTTTTTTATGACTCAAGAGCTTTTAGAACGTGGAGGTTTCATTAAATACGCGAAAGTCGATTTCCACATAAAACCAATACGTTGAAAAAGCATTAGGTCTAAGGTTCCGGAATCTGGAATTACAACATTGTCATATCGATATGGGCACTATGCCATAATTTAGTGCTTATTTAGTGCTAATTT
>WSXT02163134.1:0-10012 GCA_011762715.2 Neuroterus valhalla | reverse complement strand
GTGTGCAAAGGAATAGAGAGAAGGTTATACAGAGACTCTCAAACCCGTAACAGGGAAAGAGTATAAACAAATATTCCAATTCCAAATAATGATATTTGAGGAGGAGTAGTAACATGTTTGAAGTAAAATTTTAGTAATAATGGCGTCAGCGGCGAATTAGTTAAAAATAGTGACATAAATACCATTTTTCAAAATAAAGTCTTCAAAAAAAAAAGGGTTGACTATTTTCAATAATAAAATCAATCGAATTTCCCCGAGATTTGTTTCTCTCCAATTTGAAACGTATCGTATCTGTATGTCCGAGTGAAGAAGTTGCTCCTCGAGTGCAGCAGAAGCAGCATCGAAGAAATGGCAATTTCATCCTGTTATTTCTGACAAGGTCAAGAGAAAAAGAGAAGAGGAGAAGTGCAATATTTTTGTGGATATGAGCTCGAACTTGCACCAAGGCAGATCAAGAAACCGGTTCATCTCGAATGTGAGAATCGACGATCGAGGAGCCTTAGAGAGGAAAGGGAGCATCACTCGAGAATCGGATAAAGCGACCATCGCCAAATCGGAAGGAGCTTCAACAGGATGGCGGTTTGACCTGGAAAAAAAACTGGGAATGTCTTGGAATTCTTTGCATCGTGGGAAACTTGGAAATGACCTGGAATTTTGGAAGTGACTAGGCACTTCTGAAATTGCGAAGAAACCTGAAAATAACCCAAATTTTTGGAATCGCGAAAAGCATTAAAATGAGCAGGCAAATGACATAGAATTTCTCGAATCGCTGGAGTACGTGAAAATCATCTGGATTCGGGTAACCGCTCAAATTTTTGAAGACAGCCGTTATTTCCGTAGTGAAAAAGACAACATTTTCGTGGTTAAATATCAACTATGAAATTCTTCGCAATTAATTTATTTTTTTAGTTTAATTTAACTGTTCTTGTTTTTCACTAAAAATCTACTCTCTACTCAAATATAAAATAATATATTTTCGTTTAAGAAATATGAACTAACATATAAACCTTTGAGAAATGATATTTTATTATTAAAAATTTAAGTATTTAATCGAGACTTGAACATCTTTATTAAAAATTTGGATATTTCGTTATAAATTCAACTGTTTTTTATTATTGTTTAGGCTTCTTTGTCTAAAGACTATCTTAATTGGTGTGAAACTCGAATATATAGTCAAAAATTTGTTCCACCCTTGAGATTTCAACCGTTTGGTCTGTGAATAATTCTTTTTCCTTTCGACAATGTAATTAGGCTTGGGTATACTTCAAATCAAAGACAAAAATCGTACCTAAGAAAAGTAGTGGGGTCAAGATATGAGGGTTCAAGCTCTTCGTGATAATGTTTGCTAAAGAAGAGAGAGGAAGGAAAGAAGTGATGGAAGAAGGGAAGTTAAGAGTAGAAGAGTGGAAGAGAGAATCAGAGTTATGAGGTCAAAATAAGAAGAAAAGAAGAAGAATATGAGAAAATAAGGGAAGAAGAGAAGAAGAAGAGAATAAAGGAAGACAAGAATAGAAGCAGGGAGAATAGAAGCAGGGAGAATAGTGTTAACGGAGGAAGAGAATGAGTCAAGAAGAGAGGAAGAATAGAAGAGAAAAATAGGAGAAGAGAATCAGACTCAAGAGGAAAAAAAGGAGAAGAGATGAGAGTATAGAGGAGGAGAAAGGAAGGAGATGAAGAGCAGGAGATAAGGAAAGAGTTGGGAGAAAAAGAGATATAAAGAGGTGAGAGAAGAAGAGGCAAAAGAAAGAGAGAAGAAGGACAGGAGAGTAAAGAATAGGAGGAGATGAGAAGAGATGAAAAGAGAAGAGAAGAGAAGAAAAGAGAAGAAAAGGGGAGAGAAGAGAAGAGAATAAGAATGAGGGAGTTTAAAAAGGGAAGAAAGTTGACAGAAGAGGAGAAGAAGGAAAGTAGAGTTAAGGAAGGAAGAGAATCAGGGAAAGAATAGAACATGAAAACGAGAGAAGAGGAGAAGAAGGGAGTATAGAGAATTAGGAGATGAAGAGAAAGAGAGGAGAAAGGATTAAGAGAGTTGAGAGAATCAGAGAAGGAGGGGAGAAGGAAAGAGGAGCGATTTGAAAAGAAGGGAAGACGAGAAGAAAAGAAGGAGAAGAAAAAGAAGACGAAAAGGATAGAAGAAGAAAAGGAGAAAGGAATGAGAGAAGAGGGGAAGAGAGCTAAAGGAAGCAGAGAAGAATAGAAGCATAGAAAAAAAGGAACAGAAAAGGAAAAGAAGAGCAGAAGAGCAGGAGAGAGCTAAGAGAAGAATATGATGAAGAGCAGAAGAGAACATGATGAGAATAAAGTTAGGAAGAGAAGAGAAGAAGGGTAGAATGATATAAGAAAAAAGAAGGCTTAAGAGAAAAACGAGAGGAAAGAAGGAGAGGAGAGAAGGGTGAATGAAGAGGAGGATAAAAGAAGGCAAAAAGAGGAAAAGAGAGTAACGAGAAGAAGATGGTTAAGAGCAGAAAAGGAGAAAAGTGTATAGAAAAGAAGAGAGGAAAATAAGAATAAAAGAGAGATTGAAGAAAAGAGGAGTTTTAGAGGAGAAGTAGAAATAATAAATAAAATAAAAGGAGGAGAGGAAGATTAAAGAAGAAGAGAAGAAGAGACTGGAAGAAGAGAATAAGAGAGTTGAAAAAAGAAGCAGTGTTCGGACATGATCAAAAGTAAGAAAAGTAGGGAATCGAGAGATGAAGAGAAGAATAGAAGATGAGATAGAAAGGTTTAGTAGAAAAAGAGAAGAACAGTGGAAGGGAATTGAGATAAAGGGGAAAGAAGAATTGAAAAAAAGAAGAAGCGCGGAATAGAAAAAGTGTAGAAGAGGAAAGTTAGGAAAACAAGAGAAGAAGAGGAGAATAAAAGAAGATAAGAGGAGGCTTAAGAGAAAAAGAGAAGGAAAGAAGAAGGAACTGAGAGAACAAGAGGAGCAGATAATAAACAGAAAAAGAGGAGAAAGGAAGGGAAGGAGAGAAAGAGTTTTGAAGGAAAGGAGAGATTTGGGAGAAAATGAGAAGAACAGGAGATAAAATATAAGAGGAGAAAAGAAGGAGAGAAAGATAGAAACAGAGAAGAAGAGAAGAAGAGAAGAAGAGAGTCAAGCGAAGAACTGAAGAAGAGCCCTGCATCCTTTAAGGAGTAAGTCCTCGTTACAATCCATGAGAAGCTTACGCTTTGAAATTTGTTTCCTCTTGTCACCCTTGATTTTCATTTTGATGAGTAATATTTCAGAGAATTTTTCCCTCGAATATATGTGTCCATCTCTCTTCAAGTTTGGACCCTTTCCTCTTAATTCTTCTTACCTACCCCTTCCCATTCCCTATCCTCTTTTGTCATCCTGTTTTCCTTTATCTCATTACGCTGTATTAGCTCATTCGACTCGTTTCCTTTACCAGGGCGCGAAGTTGTTCGCAGTTGTAAAGAAAAGGTAAAGAATTATCAATTGAATCGCGTGGCTTGAGCTTTAGTCCGGAAGGAAAAGGGAAAGTTGTGGGAAGAGGAACGAGTGGAAAACTTTTCCGAACATGTCAATTAAGAACTGTCGCTCAGGGGTAAGGAAGAGATGGAATCAAGGGACCTCTTACAAGAAAAGTTAGGGGAAAGGCACGATAATCCAATCAAAATTTTTCGTGAATAAAAAATAAATGGTGGGAAGGGAAGGTTTCAATGGAAGTTTCTAGTCACGTAGAGAGCGATTCGTCTCGCGGGAACTTTCGACATGAATTGCAGCAATTAAACTTTTCAAAGCAGATCTCGATCTACAGTGTCGCTCTTACGGGATCGTTAAGTCGATATTATCAGCTGACAAAACTTGTCAAATTTGCGAGAGAAAATGACAAATGATTGTACAGCTATTTTCTAATAGATTAATTGCAGGATGCATGACACTATTGACACTTTTTTAGTGATGTTATTATTATGAGACTATTTTCTTATAATTCTCACCTTCTTGCCTCGTCTTTACCTCTTCTAATGATAATCCTTTTCTTTCTTCTTCCACCTCTTCTCGATCCTCCCCCTTTATTTTCCTCCTCATTTACCTCCAACTTCCTCATTTCTCTCCCTTTCTGCTCCACCTTCTTCGTAGTTGGAACTTACTATTCGCAATGTCTTTGTAACTTTTTCCGTACTACACCCCCTATACCTTCACATCTGCTTCCATCTTTATCCATGTCTCTATTATCTTCACAACCTTCCATTGATTTAAATTTCTCAGAAATTATCCTTTCTTTCCCAAGTTTTCTGGATTCCACTGGCATATCTTTTTTTCACCCCTCTTTATGTCTTGTCTTTTTATGTTTACTACTATTTCCTATTCTTATCTTTCCCGTCAACTCACCCCCTCCCTGTTCCGTCAAATTTTTTCTACCTTTCCTCCTCCCTCATTTCGTCCCTCTTCGGTTATTATCCTCCACTTATACTTATTCCTTCATCCCCATATTTAATCCTCTATTAATTCAGAGCTCTCATATAACCTTCCCTTTCATCACTTTATTTCCATTAGGCCACGTTTCCATTATAACTTCTACCTCTCATTGTTTAACATTATTCATAAGTTATCCTTCCTTTCTAAGCCTGCGAGATCCTAGTTACATATCCTCCTTTCCCTCCTCTTGTATTTCTCGTCTCTTCTTGTTTACTTTTATTTCTGATTTTTTTTCCTTTTTTGCTATCTTTCCTGGTCCGTTACCTTATCTTTCACTGACTATAACTTTTCTCCGCCCCAATCTTATTATAATCTATCTGTAGTCTCCCATACTTAACCCAATTTTTTTTTCATCTCTTCCATTCTTCTTAGTCCCCTCCACTTATACTGATTACTTTTCTCCTATGTCGAATCCCTTGTTCGTCTCAAACTTCCACATGAGCTTTCCTAATTTCTTGTTTATCTCTCATCATCTTTCTTCTACCTTCTGCTCCTCATTGTTTTCATTGCGAAAGGAAACATCACATGCTCAGGAAGAGAAAAGAATAAGGCAAATGATTGAGTGATAGTGGGCGAAAAGTCAAGAGAGAGTCCAGAAACAAAAGGTAGAAGATGAAATAGATTTGTATCATATCCGCATAATGCTGAAATGAGAGGGTGGAAAGTTAGATAATGATAGGAATATGAAAAAGTTAAGTTGGAAAGAACACAGAGATGTGAGTTATCATCAGAAAGAAAGGAACAATTCAAAGAAAAAGTGGAGAGCATGTTAATGGGAAGGGAAAAGTGAACGAAGAAATTTAAAGATAGGATATAGTATGTGAAGGTCGCGAGGAGGAATTGAAAAAAGACTCAAGAAAATTGAGGAAAGGGGGATGAAGTAAAGAAATATATAAATGAAACAATAAGAAATCTGATGAGGAGTGTGATAAAATACAATGAGAAATATAAAAGGTAGTGAGAGGAGGCGGTAAGGCTGAGTCGGTAGAAGATGAGGTGGTACAATAAAAAGAAGAGAGGAAGATGGAGAGGGAGAGGGAGACAAGTTGTGGAAAATGAGGAAGGCTGAACAGGCTCCTGGAGAAAAAAGGAATCACTAAAGTTGTTGGTTAGTATTAGTTAAATATGGTATTCCTTCTAAGAGAGGGTAGAAAAAGAAGTTGGGGCAAAACAGATGGTGCAAATGCATCAGAGGAGGTTCGAGAAAGGGACTTTTTGAACCAAGACGAGGCACAATTAGTTGAGGTTGAACAGAGGATGAGAAAGGATTTAACGGTGAGAGTATCACAAATTTTTCGTGCTTTGAACAAACTTTCATGTGATGAATCATTAATCTCAGACTTGAGAAAAGAAATAAAGAAGAAAGGATGAGAGAAATCAGAATGGGATAAGAAAATCTGTTCACATGCACTTACATACGTGGATGATGTAGTGGTGATGCTGGAAGATGCGGACAGGATGCTAATAATCAGGATTCAAGAGATACAGAGGAAAATTTTTGATCTGCATGTTGAGTAGCGGATATACATCACGGATAATGAGCAGATATGAGTAATAGGAAAGAGAAGGTTGAAAAAAGATGGACAGAGGGCATGAAAATACGCAGGACAGTTGATAAAGAAACAGAGGATGGAGTTATGAAAAAGTGTTCAAAGGAGGCAGAAGAAAGGAGATGGAGGGAATAGAAATATTAAAATAGACGGAGAGAAAGGAGAGTTCTCTAAGAATAGAGATTAAGGTGGGACAAGAGTTTATATATATAGAGAAAGATTAAGGACGTAGATAGGGAAATGTAATTAACAGGTAGATGGGGGATGATGTGGCACATTAAATATGATAGATGCTAAAAGATGATAGGAAAAGGAAGTGTATGGGAGTATTTAGGGAAGGAATAGAGAGAGGGAAAAGGCTGAAAAAGGCTAGATTCAGTGCAGAAAATAGGTAAGGAAAGGAACGTTCCGAGCTCAGGACGAAAAAAAAAGTGCAGGATATGTAAATAGTGGGAGAAAACATGGAATGATGTATGAGGGGAAGTGAGCACAAAGGAAGCTGGAAAGATGATGATTAAAGATTTTTTAGATGGAAAGGATTGTGCAAGGGGTTTTAGAAAGGAATTATTCTAATTTGATTCAGTTATTTTATAAAATCAAAACATGAAAATTGTGTTCAATTGAACCAAAATCCATTTGTGTGAAAGTACTCAAAGTCAGTATTCAAAAAAGGAGTATTAGAGGAGGAAAGAGAGCATGTCAATCTTGAGGAAAGTCGAGCAGGAGAAAGAAAGAGGAATTAGCAAGAAAGTTTCCGAGGGAAGTAAAAGGAAAGTAAGGAATGATAGTAGTATTCTTGAAATAGATTGAGAGGTGATAGAATCAGTCGAGGGTACAGATGTTGGTGGGACTGGAGTTGATAAAGAATGATAAGTTAAAGAAGTTAGAAAGGAGGATATAGTAAACATTAATCCCAAACCAGAGGAGTTCAGATGAGGAAAGGACGGGAATAGGAAGAATAAAAGGTAAAGGAAACTAGAGAACAGAATAAAAAGGACAGAGGGACAAAGAGGGGAAAAACAAAACAGTATTATAGAGGGTATGACATAAGAGGGTTAAAATTAAAGGAAGACTTGGAAGGAACCATTCCTCAATCCCTAGTTTTGTATAAGTTTTTTCAGTGTCTCTATTCATCCAAAATATTTCATAAAAAATTATTTTAAAGCAGAATTCCGGAAACCTCTTCGACAAATTTTTATAAATTATTATTTCTAATTTTGTTTGAAATATTTCATGCAAAAAGTGTTTGCATTTTTCTCATCGCTAGTTTTGTAGAGACCTGTGTCGTGATGTTGTTTTTAAAACTGTATTATTCTCTTATATAAGATTAATATTTAATTAAAAGATAATGAAAGAATTTCGTATAGATTCAATTTAGCAATCAAAATCGAAGGAATAATTATGAAGGGTGATAGCTATTTCTATCAAAATAGATTCTTTTGATTAATAATTTTGATAATTTTATTCACACTCATTCCAAATTCCAAATTTTAACGAACACTCACACATTGGTGAAATATTCCAGATTAAAATACATGAAAATAAGACTAACAATTTTAACTGTTCCCTTGGAAAATTCCTCTTCTTGGCTTGTGAAATCGACAATTCGACTATAATGTTTCGTCATCTTGAACTGTACATTTGTTTTTAATGTAACATTCAACAATTTTGTTTTTTTCCTTATGTTTGAAAATTTACATTTTGTAGTAGAAGAATCGTATCCTCCATGATTCAAAATGTAACGTTTTGGTAGAAAATTATTTATTTTTTTTAGGGTTTACTCATTTTGTTGGAAATTCGAATTTTTTATTGAAAATTAATAGTTCTTTCGTCATTTCATAGTTCAATTGAATTTTTTCTCAAATTAAATGGAAAAATTTTTTCTCATTGAGTATTAACTATTAAATTTCCCGATAAAAATTTGATTACTTTTCATTGGTTGAAGAGTGAACTTTTCAAGCTGGAATTCAGATCATTGTTCAAAATTTCATATTTTCCAGGGAAATTATTTATATCTGTTGAAAATTGATATTTCCCAATTAAAAAAAAATTTTACAGTTGAAAATTGGTCATCTTGATTAAACATTCAATTTTGTCTGGTGAAAACTTAATTCTTTGGTTCAAAAATTACGATTATTTGATTAAAAGTAATTATTTATTATCCGAAAATAATGTGTTGTACTTTATTATCGAACTACTTCGTTTGAAATTCGTCTTTTTGGTTTAATAAGATGTATTTCGATTGAAGCAGTTGCAATTTCAATTCCTCGTTTGAAAATTAGGATATTGTTCCAAAAAGTCATTCTTTTTGGCGGAAGATTATCTTTTGTTCTTGCCAATTCAACTTTTTGGTTGAATGCATCCTGGTTGAACATTTATATTTTCGTGTGGAACATACAACTTTTTCCTAGCAAATTTCTCATTCCGGTTTCAAAAATCCACATGCTAGATGAATATTTCATTTTTTTCAAAAATGCAACCATTTGGTTAAAAATAATCCTCCCTCAGTTAAAAACTGATCATCTGGATAGAAAAGAAAACTTTTGCTGTGAAAAATTAAACTTTTCGATTTACAATTAGATCATTTTGTTGGAAACTCATTCTTATTGATTCAAAAATAATATGTTGCAGTTGAGAATTCAACCTATTTTATCAAAATTTTTATTTTTCGGATTAATATAAATTTTTTTTGATTGGAAATGAAAATATTTTTTGGTAGAAACAGCTTTTTTTTCTGAGATACATTATTCAAATTGATGTCCGAAAATCCTAATTGTGGTTGAAAACGTTACTGTTACTCAGAAAACTCGTTATTTTTGGTTGAGGATTGATATTTTTTATCTAAAATACAAAAAAACTTCTGTATTGTTAAATAATTATCTTTTTAGTTTTATCTTGAATCTTTTTCTCGAGAATTCATATTTTTGGATGGAAATAAATCATCTGGTTTGATTATTCATATTTTTGGTTAGAAAATACAACTGTTTCGGAGAATTCCTCTTTCTGGTTTGATAATTTAATATTTTTGATGAAATATGGTCTTCTTGCTAGCAAATGCATCATTCTGGAAGAAATCCCACCTTTATTGATTGAAGTGCATTTATCCGGTAGGGAATCAATTTTTTGTACATTGAAAACTGATTATTTTTCAAAATTCAACTTTGGCTTTCAAAAATCCGTTTGAAATTCCTCTCTTTGAATCTAAATCTTCTCTCACGGAAATATGATTTTTCCATTGGGATTATTTATTCAAATTTATATATAATTATTCCAATTGTGATTGAAATGTAACTATTTTTGAGAAAATTAATTTTTTTTCATCATGTTTCAACTGAAGATTATATTATTTCATTCGTTGTTGAAGAGTGTACTTTTTTAGCCGTTATTTGAATCATTTCTTGGGAATCCATGTTTTCTGAGAGAAAATTCTTAATTTTGGTTGAATATTGACATTTTCGGATAAAAAATACAACTTTTACTAGGGAATTCTCTCTTTGGCTTGAATAATGAAAATTTTGGATAAAATGTCATTTTGCTAGCAAATTTATCTTTTCCGGTAAAAATTTGATCCCTTTTTAGTTAAAAATACTACTCGGATCCAAATGATTTTTAGAGTCATCACTAATAGGAACAAGCCTTTTACTTTGAACTTTTTTGAATGGAGGTGGTATTTGAGATTAAAAACAATATAAGGATATGATGTGAATTGATGTCCCCTTGCGTGGAGTGGTAAAAGTCAATCGCTATTCTAGGCTAGCCGACGCGAAGCGTTAGGACGACTGCAACTAGTCGTTTACAATTTGCAATATAGAAGGAAGAGGAACGAGTTCGCGATTTACAATTTAAATGGGAGCCCATTGTCTCCGCAACCCCTTCGGCCAGCTTATGAAAAAGGCTGCCCACCCTCGGCTGCTTTGGCTTTACCCTCCACCCCAACGTCAGCTGGAGTACTTTCATTCTGAACATTCAGCAATTTCATCCTGCTGGAGCCTAGTTCTCCTTTTCACTACCAAGCACAGCGAATCGCGCGTTCCGCTTC